>JAILYF010000358.1:0-50660 GCA_025491095.1 Brachionus asplanchnoidis | reverse complement strand
TGATTAACAGTGGTTGGCAAAGTCATTCAATTGATCGGGGCAAAGTCATTTTAGAGGTTCGGAAAAGTGATTAACAGGGTTGGCAAAGTCATTACAATTGTGGGCAAAGTCATTTTTAGAGTCGTTAAGTAATTAACAGTGGTTGGCAAAAGTCATTACAATTGTTGGGCAAAGTCATTTTAGAGTTCGGATAAGTGATTAACAGTGGTTGGCAAAGTCATTACAATTGTTGGGCAAAGTCATTTTTAGAGTTCGGATAAGTGATTAAACAGTGGTTGGCAAAGTCATTACAATTGTTGGGCAAAGTCATTTTTAGAGTTCGGATAAGTGATAACAGTGGTTGGCAAAGTCCATTACAATTGTGGGCAAAGTCATTTTAGAGTTCGGATAAGTGATTAAAGTGGTTGGCAAAGTCATTACAATTGTGGGCCAAAGTCATTTTTTAGAGTTCGGATAAGTGATTAACAGTGGTTGGCAAAGTCATTACAATGTTGGGCAAAGTCATTTTAGAGTTCGGATAAGTGATTAACAGTGGTTTGCAAAGTCATTACAATGTTGGGCAAAGTCATTTTTAGAGTTCGGATAAGTGATAACAGTGGTTGGCAAAGTCATTACAATTTGGGCAAAGTCATTTTTAGAGTTCGGATAAGTGATTAACAGTGGTTGGCAAGTCATTACAATTGTGGGCAAAGTCATTTTAGAGTTCGGATAAGTGATTAACAGTGGTTGGCAAAGTCATTACAATTTGGGCAAAGTCATTTTAGAGTTCGGATAAGTGATTAACAGTGGTTGGCAAAGTCATTACAATTGTTGGGCAAAGTCATTTTAGAGTGTCGGATAAGTGATTAACAGTGGTTGGCAATGTCATTACAATGTTGGCAAAGTCATTTTTAGAGTTCGGATAAGTGATTAACAGTGGTTGCAAAGTCATTACAATGTTGGGCAAAGTCATTTTTAGAGTTCGGATAAGTGATTAACAGTGGTTTGCAAGTCATTACAATTGTTGGGCAAAGTCATTTTTAGAGTTCGTATAAGTGATTAACAGTGGTTGCAAAATCATACATGTTGGGCAAAGTCATTTTTAGAGTTCGGATAAGTGTAAACGTGGTGGCAAAGGTCATACAATTGTTGGGCAAAGTCATTTTTAGAGTTCGGATAAGTGATAACAGTGGTTGCAAAGTCATTACAATTGTTGGGTAAAAGTCATTTTTAGAGTTCGGATAAGTGATTAACAGTGGTTGGCAAACATTACAATTGTTGGGCAAAGTCATTTTAGAGTTCGGATAAGGATGAACAGTGGTTGGCAAAGTCATTACAATTCGGGGCAAAGTCGTTTTTTAGAGTCGGATAAGTGATTAACAGTGGTTGGCAAAGTCATTACAATTGTTGGCAAAGTCATTTTTAGGTCGGATAAGTGATTAACAGTGGTGGGCAAAGTCAGTACAATTGTTGGGCAAAGTCATTTTTAGAGTTCGGATAAGTGATTAACAGTGGTTGGCAAAGTCCATTACATTGGGCAAAGTCGTTTTAGAGGTCGGATAAGTGATTAAACAGTGGTTGGCAAAGTCATTACAATTGTTGGGCAAAGTCATTTTAGAGTCGGATAAGTGATTAACATGGTTGGCAAAGCATTACAATGTTGGGCAAAGCGTTTTTAGAGGTCGGATAAGTGATTAACAGTGGTTGGCAAAGTCATTACAATTGTTGGGCAAAGTCATTTTTAGAGTTCGGATAAGTGATTAACAGTGGTTGGCAAAGTCATTACAATGTTGGTGCAAAGTCATTTTTAGAGTTCGGATAAGTGATTAACATGGTTGGCAAAGTCATTACAATTGTTGGGCAAAGTCATTTTTAGAGTTCGGATAAGTGATTAACAGTGGTTGGCAAAGTCATACAATTGTGGCAAAGTCATTTTTAGAGTTCGATAAGTGATTAACAGTGGTTGGCAAAGTCATTACAATTGTTGGGCAAAGTCATTTTTAGAGTTCGGATAAGTGATTAACAGTGGTTGGCAAAGTCATTACATTTTGGGCAAAGACGTTTTTAGAGGTCGGATAAGGATTGAAACAGTGGTTGGCAAAGTCATTACAATTGTTGGGCAAAGTCATTTTAGAGTTGGATAAGTGATAACAGTGGTTGGCAAAGTCATTACATTTTCGGGGCAAAGTTTTTTAGAGTTCGGATAAGTGTTAACAGTGGTTGGCAAAGTCATTACAATTGTTGGGCAAAGTCATTTTTAGAGTCGGATAAGTGATTAACAGTGGTTGGCAAAGTCATTACAATTGTGGGCAAAGTCATTTTAGAGTTCGTAAAGTGATAACAGTGGTTGGCAAGTCATTACAATTGTTGGGGCAAAGTCGTTTTTAGAGTTCGGATAAGTGATTAACAGTGGTTGGCAAAGTCATTACAATTGTTGGGCAAAGTCATTTTTAGAGTTCGGATAAGTGATTAACAGTGGTTGGCAAAGTCATTACAATTGGGCAAAGTCATTTTAGGGTCGGATAAGTGATTAACAGTGTTGGCAAAGTCATTACAATGTTGGGCAGTCATTTAGAGGTGGATAAGTGATTAACAGTGGGTGGCAAAGTCATTACAATTGTTGGGCAAAGTCATTTTAGCGTTCGGATAGTGATTAACAGTGGTTGGCAAAGTCATTACAATTGTTGGGCAAAGACGTTTTAGAGTTCGGATAAGTGATTAACAGTGGTTGGCAAGTCATTACAATTGTTGGGCAAGTCTTTTTAGAGTTCGGATAAGTGATTAACAGTGGTTTGGCAAAGTCATTACAATTGTTGGGCTAGTCATTTTTAGAGTTCGGATAAGTGATTAACAGTGGTTGGCAAAGTCATTACAATTGTTGGGCAAAGTCATTTTTAGAGTTCGGATAAGTGATTAACAGTGGTTGCAGTCATACAATTGTTGGGCAAAGTCATTTTTAGAGTTCGGATAAGTGATTAACATTGGTTGGCAAAGTCATAACAATTGTTGGGGCAAAGTTTTAGAGTTCGGATAAGTGATTAACAGTGGTTGGCAAAGTCATACAATTGTTGCAAAGTCATTTAGAGTTCGGATAAGTGATAACAGTGGTTGGAAAGTCATTACAATTGTTGGGCAAAGTCATTTTAGAGTTCGGATAGTGATTAACAGGGTTGGCAAAGTCATTACAATGTTGGGCAAAGTTTTTAGAGTTCGATAAGTGATTAACAGTGGTTGCAAAGTCATACAATTGTGGGCAAGTCATTTTTAGAGTTCGGTAAGTGATTAACAGTTGGGCAAAGTCATTCAATTGTTGGGCAAAGTCATTTTTAGAGTTCGGATAAGTGATTAACAGTGGTTGGCAAAGTCATACAATTGTTGGGCAAAGTCATTTTTAGAGTTCGGATAAGGATTGAACATGGTTGGGCAAAGTCATTACAATTGTTGGGCAAAGTCATTTTAGAGTTCGGATAAGTGATTAACATTGGTTGGCAAAGTCATTACAATTGTTGGGCAAAGTCTTTTTAGAGTTCGATAAGTGATTAACATTGGTTGGCAAAGTCATTACAATTGTTGGGCAAAGTATTTTAGAGTTCGATAAGTGATTAACAGTGGTTGCAAAGTCATTACAATTGTTGGCCAAAGTCATTTTAGAGTTCGGATAGTGATTAACAGTGGTTGCAAAGTCATTACAATTGTTGGGCAAAGTCATTTTTAGAGTTCGGAGTGATTAACAGTGGTTTGCAAAGTCATTACAATTGTTGGGCAAAGCTTTTTAGAGTTCGGATAAGTGATTAACAGTGGTTGCAAAGTCATTACAATTGTGGGCAAAGTCATTTTTAGAGTCGGATAATGTAACAGTGGTTTGCAAAGTCATTACAATGTTGGGCAAAGTCATTTTAGAGTTCGGATAAGTGATTAACAGTGGTTGGCAAAAGTCATTACAATTCGGGGCAAAGTCATTTTTAGAGTTCGGATAAGTGATTAACAGTGGTTGGCAAAGTCATTACAATGTTGGGCAAAGTCATTTTTAGGTTCGGATAAGTGATTAACAGTGGTTGGCAAAGTCATTACAATTGTTGGGCAAAGTCATTTTAGAGTCGGATAAGTGAGTAACAGTAGTTGGCAAAGTCATTACAATTGTTGGGCAAAGTCATTTTGAGTTCGGATAAGTGATTAACAGTGGTTGGCAAAGTCATACAATTGTTGGGCAAAGTCATTTTTAGAGTTCGGATAAGTGATTAACAGTGGTTGGCAAAGTCATTACAATTGTTGGGCAAAGTCATTTTAGAGTTCGGATAAGTGATTAACAGTGGTTGGCAAAGTCATTACAATTGTGGGCAAAGTCATTTTAGAGTTCGGATAAGTGATTAACAGTGGTTGGCAAAGTCATTACAATGTTGGGCAAAGTCATTTTTAGAGTTCGGATAAGTGATTAACAGTGGTTGCAAAGTCATACAATGTTGGGCAAAGTCATTTTTAGTTCGGATAAGTGATTAACAGTGGTTGGCAAAGTCATTACAATTGTTGGGCAAAGTCTTTTAGAGTTCGGATAAGTGATTAACAGTGGTTGCAAAGTCATTACAATTGTTGGGCAAAGTCATTTTTAGAGTTCGGATAAGTGATTAACAGTGGTTGGCAAAGTCTTACAATTGTTGGGCAAAGTCATTTTTAGAGTTCGGATAAGTGATTAACAGGGTTGGCAAAGTCATTACAATTCGGGGAAGTCTTTTAGAGTTCGGATATAAGTGTAACAGTGGTTGGCAAAGTCATTACAATTGTTGGGCAAGTCATTTTTTAGAGTGAGTAAGTGATTAACAGTGGTTGGCAAAGTCATTACAATTGTTGGGCAAAGTCATTTTTAGAGTTCGGATAAGTGATTAACAGTGGTTGGCAAAAGTCATTACAATTGTTGGGCAAAGTCATTTTTAGAGTTCGATAAGTGATTAACAGTGGTTGGCAAAGTCATTACAATGTTGGGCAAAGTCATTTTTAGAGTTCGGATAAGTGATTAACAGTGGTTGGCAAAGTCATTACAATTGTTGGGCAAAGTTTTTAGAGGTCGGATAAGTGATTAACAGTGGTTGGCAAAGTCATTACAATTGTTGGGCAAAGTCATTTTAGAGTCGGATAAGTGATTAACAGTGGTTGGCAAAGTCATTCAATTTGGGCAAAGTCATTTTAGAGTTCGGATAAGTGATTAACAGTGGTTGCAAAGTCATTACAATTGTTGGGCAAAGTCATTTTTAGAGTTCGGATAAGTGATTAACAGTGGTTGGCAAAGTCATTACAATTGTGGGCAAAGTCATTTTAGAGTTCGGATAAGTGATTAACAGTGGTTGCAAAGTCATTAATTGTTGGGCAAAGTCATTTTTAGAGTTAGGATAAGTGATTAACAGTGGTTGGCAAAGTCATTACAATTGTTGGGCAAAGTCATTTTAGAGTCGGATAAGTGATTAACAGTGGTTGGCAAAGTCATTACAATTGTTGGGCAAAGTCATTTTTAGAGTTCGGATAGTGATTAACAGTGGTTGGCAAAGTCATTACAATTGTTGGGCAAAGTCATTTTTAGAGTTCGGATAAGTGATAACAGTGGTTGGCAAAGTCATTACAATTGTTGGGCAAAGTCATTTTAGAGTTCGGATAAGTGTAACAGTGGTTGGCAAAGTCATTACAATTGTTGGGCAAAGTCATTTTTAGAGTTCGGATAAGTGATTAACAGTGGTTGGCAAAGTCATTACTTTTGGGGCAAAGTCTTTTTAGATTCGGATAAGTGATTAACAGTGGTTGGCAAAGTCATTACAATTGTTGGGCAAAGTCATTTTTAGAGTTCGGATAAGTGATTAACAGTGGTTGGCAAAGTCATTAATTGGGGCAAAGTCATTTTAGAGTTCGGATAAGTGATTAACAGTGGTTGGCAAAGTCATTACAATTGTGGGCAAAGTCATTTTTAGAGTTCGGATAATGATTAACAGTGGTTGGCAAAGTCATTACAATTGTTGGGCAAGTCATTTTAGAGTTCGGATAAGTGATTAACAGTGGTTGGCAAAGTCATTACAATTTGGGCAAAGTCATTTTTAGAGTCGGATAAGTGATTAACAGTGGTTGGCAAAGTCATTACAATTGTTGGGCAAAGTCATTTTAGAGTTCGGATAAGTGATTAACAGTGGTTGGCAAAGTCATTACAATTGGGGCAAAGTCGTTTTTAGAGGTCGGATAAGTGATTAACAGTGGTTGGCAAAGTCATTACAATTGTTGGGCAAAGTCATTTTTAGAGTTCGGATAAGTGATTAACAGTGGTTGGCAAAGTCATTACAATTGTTGGGCAAAGTCATTTTAGGTTCGGATAAGTGATTAACAGTGGTTGCAAAGTCATTACAATTGTTGGGCAAAGTCATTTTTAGAGTTCGGATAAGTGATTAACAGTGGTTGCAAAGTCATTACAATTGTTGGCAAAGTCATTTTTAGAGTTCGGATAAGTGATTAACAGTGGTTGCAAAGTCATTACAATTGGGGCAAAGTCATTTTTAGAGTTCGGATAAGTGATTAACAGTGGTTGGCAAAGTCATTACAATTGTTGGCAAAGTCATTTTTAGAGTTCGGATAAGTGATAACAGTGGTTGGCAAAGTCATTACAATGTTGGGCAAAGTCATTTTAGAGTTCGGATAAGTGATTAACAGTGGTTGGCAAAGTCATTACAATTTTGGGCAAAGTTTTTAGAGTCGGATAAGTGATTAACAGTGGTTGGCAAAGTCATTACAATTGTTGGGCAAAGTCATTTTTAGAGTTCGGATAAGTGATTAACAGTGGTTGGCAAAGTCATTACAATTGTTGGGCAAAGTCTTTTTGAGGTTCGGATAAGTGATTAACAGTGGTTGGCAAAGTCATTACAATTGTTGGGCAAAGTCTTTTAGAGTTCGGATAAGTGATTAACAGTGGTTGCAAAGTCATACATTTCGGGGCAAAGTCATTTTTAGAGTTCGGATAAGTGATTAACAGTGGTTGGCAAAGTCATTACAATTGTGGGCAAAGTCATTTTTAGAGTCGGATAAGTGATTAACAGTGGTTGGCAAAGTCATTACATTTCGGGGCAAAGTTTTAGAGTCGGATAAGTGATTAACAGTGGTTGGCAAAGTCATTACAATTGTTGGCAAAGTCATTTTTAGAGGTCGGATAAGTGATTAACAGTGGTTGGGCAAAGTCATTACAATGTTGGGCAAAGTCATTTTTAGAGTTCGGATAAGTGATTAACAGTGGTTGGCAAAGTCATTACAATTGGGGCAAAGTCGTTTTAGAGGTCGGATAAGTGATTAACAGTGGTTGGCAAAGTCATTACAATTGTTTGGGCAAAGTCATTTTTAGAGTTCGGATAAGTGATTAACAGTGGTTGGGCAAAGTCATTACAATGTTGGGCAAAGTCATTTTTAGGTTCGGATAATGATTAACAGTGGTTGGCAAAGTCATTATTTTGGGCAAAGTTTTAGAGGTCGGATAAGTGATTAACGTGGTTGGCAAAGTCATTACAATTGTTGGGCAAAGTCATTTTTAGAGTTCGGATAAGTGATTAACAGTGGTTGGCAAAGTCATTACAATTGTGGGCAAAGTCTTTTTAGAGGTCGGATAAGTGATTAACAGTGGTTGGCAAAGTCATTACAATTGGGCAAAGTCATTTTAGAGTTCGGATAAGTGATTAACAGTGGTTGGCAAAGTCATTACAATTGGGGCAAAGTCATTTTTAGAGTCGGATAAGTGATTAACAGTGGTTGGCAAAGTCATTACAATTGTTGGGCAAGTCATTTTAGAGTTCGGATAAGTGATTAACAGTGGTTGGCAAGTCATTACAATTTTCGGGGCAAAGTCATTTTAGAGGTCGGATAAGTGATAACAGTTTGGCAAAGTCATTACAATGTTGGGCAAAGTCATTTTTAGAGTTCGGATAAGTGATTAACAGTGGTTGGCAAAGTCATACTTGGGGCAAAGTTTTTAGAGTTCGGATAAGTGATTAACAGTGGTTTGCAAAGTCATTACAATTGTTGGGCAAAGTCATTTTTAGAGTTAAGATAAGTGATTAACAGTGGTTGGCAAAGTCATTACAATTTCGGGGCAAAGTTTTTAGAGGTCGGATAAGTGATTAACAGTGGTTGGCAAAGTCATTACAATGTTGGCAAAGTCATTTTTAGAGGTCGGTAAGTGATTAACAGTGGTTGGCAAAGTCATTACAATTGTTGGGCAAAGTCATTTTAGAGTTCGGATAAGTGATTAACAGTGGTTGGCAAAGTCATTACATTTTGGCAAAAGTTTTTAGAGTCGGATAAGTGATTAACAGTGGTTGGCAAAGTCATTACAATTGTTGGGCAAAGTCATTTTTAGAGTTCGGATAAGTGATTAACAGTGGTTGCAAAGTCATACATTGTAGGGCAAAGTCATTTTAGAGGTCGGATAAGTGATTAACAGGGTTGGCAAAGTCATTACAATTGTTGGGCAAAGTCATTTTAGAGTTCGATAAGTGATTAACAGTGGTTGGCAAAGTCATACATTTTGGGCAAAAGTCATTTTAGAGTTCGGATAAGTGATTAACAGTGGTTGCAAAGTCATTACAATTGTTGGGCAAAGTCATTTTTAGAGTTCGGATAAGTGATTAACAGTGGTTGGCAAAGTCATTACAATTTCGGGGGGAAAGTCGTTTTAGAGTCGGATAAGTGATTAACAGTAGTTGGCAAAGTCATTACAATTGTTGGGCAAAGTCATTTTTAGAGTCGGATAAGTGATTAACAGTGGTTGGAAAGTCATTACAATTGTTGGGCAAAGTCATTTTTAGAGTTCGGATAAGTGATTAACAGTGGTTGGCAAAGTCATTACATTTTCGGGGCAAAGACGTTTTTAGAGGTCGGATAAGTGATTAACAGTGGTTGGCAAAGTCATTACAATTTCGGGGCAAAGTCGTTTTTAGAGTTCGGATAAGTGATTAACAGTGGTTGGCAAAGTCATTACATTTTCGGGGCAAAGACGTTTTTAGAGTTCGGATAAGTGATTAACAGTGGTTGGCAAAGTCATTACAATTTGGGGCAAAAGTCATTTTTAGAGTTAAGTAAGTGATTAACAGTGTTGGCAAAGTCATTAATTTCGGGGCAAAGTCGTTTTAGAGTCGGATAAGTGATTAACAGTGGTTGGCAAAGTCATTACAATTGTTGGGCAAAGTCATTTTTAGAGTCGGATAAGTGATTAACAGTGGTGGGCAAAGTCATTACAATTTCGGTTGGGCAAAGTCATTTTTAGAGTTCGGATAATGATTAACAGTGGTTGGCAAAGTCATTACAATTTCGGGCAAAGTCGTTTTTAGAGGTCGGATAAGTGATTAACAGTGGTTGGCAAAGTCATTACAATTGTTGGGCAAAGTCATTTTTAGAGTTCGTATAAGTGATTAACATTGGTTTGCAAAGTCATAACAATTGTAGGGCAAAGTCATTTTTAGAGGTCGGATAAGTGATTAACAGTGGTTGGCAAAGTCATTACAATTGTTGGGCAAAGTCATTTTAGAGTTCGGATAAGTGATTAACAGTGGTTTGGCAAAGTCATTACATTTTCGGGGCAAAGTCATTTTAGAGTTCGGATAAGTGATTAACAGTGGTTTGGCAAAGTCATTACAATTGTTGGGCAAAGTCATTTTTAGAGTTAAGATGTGAATAACAGTGGTTGGCAAAGTCATTACAATTCGGGGCAAGTCGTTTTTAGAGGTCGGTAAGTGATTAACAGGTTGGCAAAGTCATTACATTGTTGGCAAAGTCATTTTTAGAGGTCGGATAAGTGATTAACAGTGGTTGGGAAAGTCATTTTTAGAGTTCGGATAAGTGATTAACAGTGGTTGGCAAAGTCATTACATTTTCGGGGCAAAGACGTTTTTAGAGGTCGGATAAGTGATTAACAGTGGTTGGCAAAGTCATTACAATTTCGGGGCAAAGTCGTTTTAGAGGTCGGATAAGTGATTAACAGTGGTTGGCAAAGTCATTACAATTGTTTGGCAAAGTCATTTTTAGAGTCGGATAAGTGATTAACAGTGGGGGCAAAGTCATTACAATTGTTGGGCAAAGTCATTTTTAGAGTTCGGATAAGTGATTAACAGGGTTGGCAAGTCATTACATTTTCGGGCAAGACGTTTTTAGAGGTCGGATAAGTGATTAACAGTGGTTGGCAAAGTCTTACAATTGTTGGGCAAAGTCATTTTAGATTCGTAATAAGTGTTAACATTGGTTGGCAAAGTCATAACAATTGTAGGGCAAAGTCATTTTTAGAGTCGGATAAGTGATTAACAGTGGTTGGCAAAGTCATTACAATTGTTGGGCAAAGTCATTTTTAGAGTTCGGATAAGTGATTAACAGTGGTTGGCAAAGTCATTACATTTTCGGGGTAAAGTCATTTTTAGAGTTCGGATAAGTGATTAACAGTGGTTTGCAAAGTCATTACAATTGTTGGGCAAAGTCATTTTTAGAGTGGATAAGTGATAACAGTGGTTGGCAAAGTCATTACAATTTCGGGCAAAGTCGTTTTTAGAGTTCGGATAAGTGTTAACAGTAGTTTGGCAAAGTTTACATTGTTTGGCAAAGTCATTTTTAGAGGTCGGATAAGTGATTAACAGTGGTTGGCAAAGTCATTACAATTTGGGCAAAGTCGTTTTTAGAGTCGGATAAGTGATTAACAGTAGTTGGCAAAGTCATTACAATTGTTTGGCAAAGTCATTTTTAGAGTCGGATAAGTGATTAACAGTGGTTGGGGTCATTACAATTGTTGGGCAAGTCATTTTTAGAGTCGGATAAGTGATAACAGTGGTTGGCAAAGTCATTACATTTTCGGGGCAAAGACGTTTTTAGAGGTCGGATAAGTGATTAACAGTGGTTGGCAAAGTCATTACAATTGTTGGGCAAAGTCATTTTTAGAGTTCGTATAAGTGATTAAAAGTGGTAGGCAAAGTCATTACAATTGTTGGGCAAAGTCATTTTTAGAGTTCGTATAAGTGATTAACAGTGGATTGGAAAGTCATTACAATTGTAGGGCAAAGTCATTTTTAGAGTTCGGATAAGTGATTAACAGTGGTTTGCAAAGTCATTACATTGTTGGGCAAAGTCATTTTAGAGTTCGGATAAGTGATTAACAGTGGTTTGCAAAGTCATTACAATTGTTTGGCAAATTCATTTTTAGAGTTCGGTAAGTGATTAACAGTGGTTTGCAAAGTCATTACAATTGTTGGGCAAAGTCATTTTTAGAGTTCGGATAAGTGATTAACAGTGGTTGGCAAAGTCATTACAATTGTTGGCAAAGTCATTTTTAGAGTTCGATAAGTGATTAACAGTGGTTGGCAAAGTCATTACAATTGTTGGGCAAAGTCATTTTTAGAGTTCGGATAAGTGATTAACAGTGGTTGGCAAACCATTACAATTGTTGGGCAAATTCATTTTTAGAGTCGGATAAGTGATTAACAGTGGTTGGCAAAGTCATTTCAATTGTTGGGCAAAGTCATTAGAGTTCGATAAGTGATTAACAGTGGTTTGCAAAGTCATTACAATTGTAGGGCAAAGTCATTTTTAGAGGTCGGAATAAGTGATTAACAGTGGTTGGAAAGTCATTACAATTGTTGGGCAAAGTCATTTTTAGAGTTCGGATAAGTGATTAACAGTGGTTGGCAAAGTCATTACATTTTCGGGGCAAAACGTTTTTAGAGGTCGGATAGTGATTAACAGTGGTTGGAAAGTCATTACAATTGTTGGGCAAAGTCATTTTTAGAGTTCGTATAAGTGATTAAAGTGGTGGCAAAGTCATTACAATTGTTGGGCAAAGTCATTTTTAGAGTTCGATAAGTGATTAACAGTGGTTGGAAAGTCATTACAATTGTAGGCAAAGTCATTTTAGAGTTCGTATAAGTGATTAACAGTGGTTTGCAAAGTCATTACAATTGTTGGGCAAAGTCATTTTTAGAGTCGGATAAGTGATTAACAGTGGTTGGAAAGTCATTACAATTGTTGGGCAATGTCATTTTTAGAGTTCGGATAGTGATTAACAGTGGTTGCAAAGTCATTACATTTCGGGGCAAAGTCGATTTTAGAGGTCGGATAAGTGATTAACAGTGGTTGGCAAAGTCATTACAATTGTTGGGCAAAGTCATTTTTAGAGTTCGTATAGTGATTAACAGTGGTGGCAAAGTCATTACAATTGTTGGGCAAAGTCATTTTTAGAGTTCGGATAAGTGATTAACAGTGGTTGGCAAAGTCATTACAATTGTAGGCAAAGCATTTTAGAGTTCGGATAAGTGATTAACAGTGGTTGGCAAAGTCATTACAATTGTTGGGCAAAGTCATTTTTAGAGTTCGGATAAGTGATTACAGTGGTTTGCAAAGTCATTACAATTTGGGCAAAGTCATTTTTAGAGTTCGGATAAGTGATTAACAGTGGTTGCAAAGTCATTACAATTGTTGGGCAAAGTCATTTTTAGAGTTCGGATAAGTGATTAACAGTGGTTGGCAAAGTCATTACAATTGTGGGCAAAGTCATTTTTAGAGTTCGGATAAGTGATTAACAGTGGTTGGCAAAGTCATTACAATTTTGGGCAAAGTCATTTTAGAGTTCGGATAAGTGATTAACAGTGGTTGGCAAAGTCATTACATTGTTGGGCAAAGTCATTTTAGAGTTCGGATAAGTGATTAACAGTGGTTTGCAAAGTCATTACAATTGTTGGGCAAAGTCATTTTAGAGTTCGGATAAGTGATTAACAGTGGTTGCAAAGTCATTACAATTGTTGGGCAAAGTCATTTTAGAGTCGGATAAGTGATTAACAGTGGTTGGCAAAGTCATTACAATTGTTGGGCAAAGTCATTTTTAGAGTTCGGATAAGTGATTAACAGTGGTTGGCAAAGTCATTACAATTGTTGGGCAAGTCATTTTTAGAGTTCGGATAAGTGATTAACAGTGGTTGGCAAAGTCATTACATTTTGGGCAAAGTCTTTTTAGAGTTCGGATAAGTGATTAACAGTGGTTGGCAAAGTCATTACAATTGTTGGGCAAAGCATTTTTAGGTTCGGAAGTGATTAACAGTGGTTGGCAAAGTCATTACAATTGTTGGGCAAAGTCATTTTAGAGTTCGGATAAGATTAACAGTGGTTGGCAAAGTCATTACAATTGTTGGCAAAGTCTTTTTAGAGTCGGATAAGTGATTAACAGTGGTTGGCAAAGTCATTACAATTGTTGGGCAAAGTCATTTTTAGAGTTCGATAAGTGATTAACAGTGGTTGGCAAAGTCATTACAATGTGGGCAAAGTCATTTTAGAGTTCGGAAAGTGATTAACAGTGGTTGGCAAAGTCATTACAATTGTTGGGCAAAGTCATTTTTAGAGTTCGGATAAGTGATTAACAGTGGTTGGCAAAGTCATTACAATTGTTGGGCAAAGTCATTTTAGAGTTCGGATAAGTGATTAACAGTGGTTGGCAAAGTCATTACAATTGTTGGGCAAAGTCATTTTTAGAGGTCGGATAAGTGATTAACAGTGGTTGCAAAGTCATTACAATTGTTGGGCAAGTCATTTTTAGAGTTCGGATAAGTGATTAACAGTGGTTGGCAAAGTCATTACAATTGTTGGGCAAAGTCATTTTAGAGTTCGGATAAGTGATTAACAGTGGTTGCAAAGTCATTACAATTGTGGCAAAGTCATTTTAGAGTTCGGATAAGTGATTAACAGTGGTTGGCAAAGTCATTACAATTGTTGGCAAAGTCATTTTTAGAGTCGGATAAGTGATTAACAGTGGTTGCAAAGTCATTACAATTGTTGGGCAAAGTCATTTTAGAGTTCGATAAGTGATTAACAGTGGTTGGCAAAGTCATTACATTTTCGGGGCAAAGACGTTTTTAGAGGTCGGATAAGTGATTAACAGTGGTTGGCAAAGTCATTACAATTGTTGGCAAAGTCATTTTTAGAGTTCGGATAAGTGATTAACAGTGGTTTGCAAAGTCATACAATTGGGGCAAAGTCATTTTTAGAGGTCGGATAAGTGATTAACAGTGGTTGGCAAAGTCATTACAATTGTTGGGCAAAGTCATTTTTAGAGGTTCGGATAAGTGATTAACAGTGGTTGGCAAAGTCATTACAATTGTTGGGCAAAGACGTTTTTAGAGTTCGGATAAGTGATTAACAGTGGTTTGCAAAGTCATTACAATTGTTGGGCAAAGTCATTTTTAGAGTTCGGATAAGTGATTAACAGTGGTTGCAAAGTCATTCAATTGGGCAAAGTCTTTTTAGAGGTCGGATAAGTGATTAACAGTGGTTGGCAAAGTCATTACATTGTTGGCAAAGTCATTTTTAGAGGTTCGGATAAGTGATTAACAGTGGTTGGCAAAGTCATTATTGTTGGGCAAAGTCATTTTTAGAGTTCGGATAAGTGAAACAGTGGTTGGCAAAGTCATTACATTTTCGGGGCAAAGTCGTTTTTAGAGGTCGGATAAGTGATTAACAGTGGTTGGCAAAGTCATTACAATTGTTGGGCAAAGTCATTTTTAGAGTTCGGATAAGTGATTAACAGGGTTTGCAAAGTCATTACAATTGTTGGGCAAAGTCATTTTTAGAGGTCGGATAAGTGATTAACAGTGGTTGGCAAAGTCATTACAATTGTTGGGCAAAGTCATTTTTAGAGTTCGGATAAGTGATTAACAGTGGTTGGCAAAGTCATTACATTTTCGGGGTAAAGTCATTTTTAGAGTTCGGATAAGTGATTAACAGTGGTTTGCAAAGTCATTACAATTGTTGGGCAAAGTCATTTTTAGAGTTAAGATAAGTGATTAACAGTGGTTGGCAAAGTCATTACAATGGGCAAAGTCGTTTTAGAGGTCGGATAAGTGATTAACAGTAGTTGGCAAAGTCATTACATTGTTGGGCAAAGTCATTTTTAGAGGTCGGATAAGTGATTAACAGTGGTTGGCAAAGTCATTACAATGTTGGGCAAAGTCATTTTTAGAGTTCGGATAAGTGTAACAGTGGTTGGCAAAGTCATTACATTGGGGCAAAGACGTTTTTAGAGGTCGGATAAGTGATTAACAGTGGTTGGCAAAGTCATTACAATTTGGGCAAAGTCGTTTTTAGAGTTCGGATAAGTGATTAACAGTGGTTGGCAAGTCATTACATTGGGGCAAAACGTTTTTAGAGTTCGGATAAGTGATTAACAGTGGTTGGCAAAGTCATTACAATTGTTGGGCAAAGTCATTTTAGAGTTCGGATAAGTGATTAACAGTGGTTGGCAAAGTCATTACATTTCGGGGCAAAGTTTTTAGAGTTCGGATAAGTGATTAACAGTGGTTGGCAAAGTCATTACAATTTGGGCAAAGTCGTTTTAGAGTCGGATAAGTGATTAACAGTGGTTGGCAAAGTCATTACAATTGTTGGGCAAAGTCTTTTTAGGTTCGGATAAGTGATTAACAGTGGTTGGCAAAGTCATTAATTTTCGGGGCAAAGTCTTTTAGAGGTCGGATAAGTGATTAACAGTGGTTGGCAAAGTCATTACAATTGTGGGCAAAGTCATTTTTAGAGTTCGGATAAGTGATTAACAGTGGTTGGCAAAGTCATTACAATTGTGGGCAAAGTCATTTTAGAGGTCGGATAAGTGATTAACAGTGGTTGGCAAAGTCATTACAATTTCGGGGCAAAGTCGTTTTTAGAGTTCGGATAAGTGATTAACAGTGGTTGGCAAAGTCATTACATTTTCGGGGCAAAGACGTTTTTAGAGTTCGGATAAGTGATTAACAGTGGTTGCAAAGTCATACAATTGTTGGGCAAAGTCATTTTAGAGTTCGGATAAGTGATTAACAGTGGTTGGCAAAGTCATTACAATTGTTGGGCAAAGTCATTTTAGAGGGATAAGTGATTAACAGTGGTTGGCAAAGTCATTACAATTGTTGGGCAAAGTCATTTTAGAGTTCGGATAAGTGATTAACAGTGGTTGGCAAAGTCATTACATGTTCGGGGCAAAGATTTTTTTAGAGGTCGGATAAGTGATTAACAGTGGTTGGCAAAGTCATTACAATTGTTGGGCAAGTCATTTTAGAGTTCGATAAGTGATTAACATTGGTTTGCAAAGTCATTACAATTGTGGGCAAAGTCATTTTTAGAGGTTCGGATAAGTGATTAACAGTGGTGGCAAAGTCATTACAATTGTTGGGCAAGTCATTTTTAGAGTTCGGATAAGTGATTAACAGTGGTTGGCAAAGTCATTACATTTCGGGGCAAAGTCATTTTAGAGTTCGGATAAGTGATTAACAGTGGTTGCAAAGTCATTAATGTTGGGCAAAGTCATTTTTAGAGTTAGATAAGTGATTAACAGTGGTGGCAAGTCATTACAATTTCGGGGCAAAGTCATTTTTAGAGTCGGATAAGTGATTACAGGGTTGGCAAAGTCATTACAATTGTTTGGCAAAGTCATTTAGAGGTCGGATAAGTGATTAACAGTGGTTGGAAAGTCATTACAATTGTGGGCAAAGTCATTTTTAGAGTTCGGATAAGTGTAACAGTGGTTGGCAAAGTCATTACAATTTGGGCAAAGTCGTTTTAGAGGTCGGATAAGTGATTAACAGTGGTTGGCAAAGTCATTACAATTGGGCAAAGTCGTTTTAGAGGTCGGATAAGTGATTAACAGTGGTTGGCAAAGTCATTACAATTGTTTGGCAAAGTCATTTTTAGAGGTCGGATAAGTGATTAACAGTGGTTGGAAAGTCATTACAATTGTTGGGCAAAGTCATTTTTAGAGTTCGGATAAGTGATTAACAGGTTGGCAAAGTCATTAATTTCGGGCAAAGACGTTTTAGAGGGTCGGATAAGTGATTAACAGTGGTTGGCAAAGTCATTACAATTGGGCAAAGTCATTTTTAGGTTCGATAAGTGATTAACATGGTTGCAAAGTCATTACAATTGTGGGCAAAGTCATTTTAGAGGTCGGATAAGTGATTAACAGTGGTTGGCAAAGTCATTAAATTGTTGGGCAAAGTCATTTTAGAGTTCGGATAAGTGATAACAGTGGTTGGCAAAGTCATTACATTTTCGGGGCAAAGTCATTTTTAGAGTCGGATAAGTGATTAACAGGTTGGCAAAGTCATTACAATTGTTTGGGCAAAGTCATTTTTAGAGTTCGGATAAGTGATTAACAGTGGTTGGCAAAGTCATTACAATTGTGGGCAAAGTCGTTTTAGAGGTCGGATAAGTGATTAACAGTGTTGGCAAAGTCATTACATTGTTTGGGCAAAGTCATTTTTGAGGTCGGATAAGTGATTAACAGTGGTTGGCAAAGTCTTACAATTGTTGGGCAAAGTCATTTTTAGAGTTCGGATAAGTGATTAACAGTGGTTGGCAAAGTCATTACATTTTCGGGGCAAAGACGTTTTTAGAGGTCGGATAAGTGATTAACAGTGGTTGGCAAAGTCATTACAATTCGGGCAAAGTCGTTTTTAGAGTCGGATAAGTGTAACAGTAGTTGGCAAAGTCATTACAATTGTTTGGCAAAGTCATTTTTAGAGGTCGGATAAGTGATTAACAGTGGTTGGGAAAGTCATTACAATTGTTGGGCAAAGTCATTTTTAGAGTTCGGATAAGTGATTAACAGTGGTTGGCAAAGTCATTACATTTTCGGGGCAAAGACGTTTTTAGAGGTCGGATAAGTGATTAACAGTGGTTGCAAAGTCATTACAATTTTGGGCAAAGTCTTTTTAGAGTGTATAAGTGATTAACAGTGGTTTGCAAAGTCATTAACAATTGTGGGCAAAGTCATTTTAGAGGTCGGATAAGTGATTAACAGTGGTTGGCAAAGTCATTACAATTGTTGGGCAAAGTCATTTTTAGAGTCGGATAAGTGATTAACAGTGGTTGGCAAAGTCATTACAATTGTTGGGCAAAGTTTTTTAGAGTTCGGATAAGTGATTAACAGTGGTTGGCAAAGTCATTACAATTGTTGGGCAAAGTCATTTTTAGAGTTCGGATAAGTGATTAACAGTGGTTTGCAAAGTCATTACAATTGTTGGGCAAAGTCTTTTTAGAGTTCGGATAAGTGATTAACAGTGGTTGGCAAAGTCATTACAATTGGGCAAAGTCATTTTTAGAGGTCGGATAAGTGATTAACAGTGGCAAAGTCATTACAATGTTGGCAAAGTCATTTTAGAGTTCGGATAAGTGATTAACAGTGGTTGGAAAGTCATACAATTGTTGGGCAAAGTCATTTTAGAGTTCGGATAAGTGATTAACAGTGGTTGGCAAAGTCATTACAATTTTGGGCAAAGACGTTTTAGAGGTCGGATAAGTGATTAACAGTGGTTGGCAAAGTCATTACAATTGTTGGGCAAAGTCATTTTTAGAGTTCGATAAGTGATTAACAGTGGTGGCAAAGTCATTACAATTGTTGGCAAAGTCATTTTTAGAGTTCGGATAAGTGATTAACAGTGGTTTGGAAAGTCATTACAATTGTGGGCAAAGTCATTTTTAGAGTTCGGATAAGTGATTAACAGTGGTTGGCAAAGTCATTACAATTGTTGGCAAAGTTATTTTAGAGTTCGGATAAGTGATTAACAGTGGTTTGCAAAGTCATTACAATTGTGGGCAAAGTCATTTTTAGAGTTCGGATAAGTGATTAACAGTGGTTTGCAAAGTCATTACAATTGTGGGCAAATCATTTTTAGAGTTCGGATAGTGATTAACAGTGGTTGGCAAAGTCATTACAATTGTTGGGCAAAGTCATTTTTAGAGTTCGATAAGTGATTAACAGTGGTTGGCAAAGTCATTACAATTGTTGGGCAAAGTCATTTTTAGAGTTCGGATAAGTGATTAACAGTGTTGGCAAAGTCATTACAATGTTGGGCAAAGTCATTTTAGAGTCGGATAAGTGATTAACAGTGGTTGGCAAAGTCATTACAATTGTTGGGCAAAGTCATTTTTAGAGTCGGATAAGTGATTAACAGTGGTTGGCAAAGTCATTACAATTGTTGGGCAAAGTCATTTTTAGAGTTCGGATAAGTGATTAACAGTGGTTGGCAAAGTCATTACAATTTTGGCAAAGTCATTTTTAGGTCGGATAAGTGATTAACAGTGGTTGGCAAAGTCATTACAATTTGTGGGCAAAGTCATTTTTAGGGTCGGATAAGTGATTAACAGTGGTTGGCAAGTCATTACAATTGTTGGCAAAGTCATTTTTAGAGGTCGGATAAGTGATTAACAGTGGTTGGAAAGTCATTACAATTGTTGGGCAAAGTCATTTTTAGAGTTCGGATAAGTGATTAACAGTGGTTGGCAAAGTCAAATTTTCGGGGCAAAGTCGTTTTTAGAGGTCGGATAAGTGATTAACAGTGGTTGGCAAAGTCATTACAATTGTTGGGCAAAGTCATTTTTAGAGTTCGTATAAGTGATTAACAGTGGTTTGCAAAGTCAACAATTGTTGGGCAAAGTCATTTTAGAGGTCGGATAAGTGATTACAGTGGTTGGCAAAGTCATTACAATTGTGGGCAAAGTCATTTTTAGAGTTCGGATAAGTGATTAACAGTGGTTGGCAAAGTCATTACAATTGTGGGCAAAGTCATTTTAGAGTTCGGATAAGTGATTAACAGTGGTTGGCAAAGTCATTACAATTGTTGGCAAAGTCATTTTTAGAGTTCGGATAAGTGATTAACAGTGGTTTGCAAAGTCATTACAATTGTTGGGCAAAGTCATTTTAGAGTTCGGATAAGTGATTAACAGTGGTTGGCAAAGTCATTACAATTGTTGGGCAAAGTCATTTTTAGAGGTCGGATAAGTGATTAACAGTGGTTGGCAAAGTCATTACAATTGTTGGGCAAAGTCATTTTTAGAGTTCGATAAGTGATTAACAGTGGTTGGCAAACCATTACAATTGTTGGGCAAAGTCATTTTTAGGTTCGGATAAGTGATTAACAGTGGTTGGCAAAGTCATTTCAATTGATGGGCAAAGTCATATTTAGAGTTCGATAAGTGATTAACAGTGGTTTGCAAAGTCATTACAATTGTTGGGCAAAGTCATTTTAGAGTTCGGATAAGTGATTAACAGTGGTTGGCAAAGTCATTACAATTGTTGGCAAAGTCATTTTAGAGTTCGGATAAGTGATTAACAGTGGTTGGCAAAGTCATTACAATTGTTGGGCAAAGTCATTTTAGAGTTCGGATAAGTGTTAACAGTGGTTTGGCAAAGTCATTACAATTGTTGGGCAAAGTCATTTTAGAGTTCGGATAATGATTAACAGTGTTGGCAAAGTCATTACAATGTTGGGCAAAGTCATTTTTAGAGTTCGGATAAGTGATTAACAGTGGTTGGCAAAGTCATTACAATTTTGGGCAAAGTTTTTAGAGGTCGGATAAGTGATTAACAGTGGTTGGCAAAGTCATTACAATTGTTGGGCAAAGTCATTTTTAGAGTTGTAAAAGTGATTAACAGTGGTTGCAAAGTCATACAATTGTTGGGCAAATCATTTTTAGAGTTCGGATAACGATTAACAGTGGTTGGCAAAGTCATTACAATTGTGGGCAAAGTCCTTTTAGAGGTCGGATAAGTGATTAACATGGTTGGCAAAGTCATTACAATTGTTGGGCAAAGTCATTTTTAGAGTTCGGATAAGTGATAACAGTGGTTGGCAAAGTCATTACAATTGTTGGGCAAAGTCATTTTTAGAGTTCGATAAGTGATTAACAGTGGTTGGCAAACATTACAATTGTGGGCAAAGTCATTTTAGAGTTCGGATAAGTGATTAACAGTGGTTGCAAAGTCATTACAATTGTTGGGCAAAGTCATTTTTAGAGGTCGGATAAGTGATTAACAGTGGTTGGCAAAGTCATTACAATTGTTGGGCAAAGTCATTTTTAGAGTTCGGATAAGTGATTAACAGTGGTTGGCAAAGTCATTACAATTGTTGGGCAAAGTCATTTTTAGAGGTCGGATAAGTGATTAACAGTGGTTGCAAAGTCATTACAATTGTTGGGCAAAGTCATTTTTAGAGTTCGGATAAGTGATTAACAGTGGTTGGCAAAGTCATTACAATTGTTGGGCAAAGTCATTTTTAGAGTTCGGATAAGTGATTAACAGTGGTTGGCAAAGTCATTACAATTGTTGGCAAAGTCATTTTTAGAGTTCGGATAAGTGATTAACAGTGGTTGGCAAAGTCATTACAATTGTTGGGCAAAGTCATTTTTAGAGTTCGGATAAGTGATTAACAGTGGTTGGCAAAGTCATTACAATTGTTGGGCAAAGTCTTTTTAGAGTCGGATAAGTGATTAATATTGGTTGGCAAAGTCATTTTAGAGTTGGATAAGTGATTAACGTGTTGGCAAAGTCATTACAATTGTTGGGCAAAGTCATTTTTAGAGTCGGATAAGTGATTAACAGTGGTTGGCAAAGTCATTCAATTGTGGGCAAAGTCATTATTAGAGTTCAGATAAGTGATTAACAGAGGTTGGCAAAGTCATTACAATTGTTGGGCAAAGTCATTTTTAGAGGTCGGATAAGTGATTAACATTGGTTTGCAAAGTCATTACAATTGTTGGCAAAGTCATTTTTAGAGTTCGGATAAGTGATTAACAGTGGTTGGCAAAGTCATTCAATTGTTGGGCAAAGTCATTTTAGAGTTCGGATAAGTGATTAACAGTGGTTTGCAAAGTCATTACAATTGTTGGGCAAAGTCATTTTTAGAGGTCGGATAAGTGATTAATAGGTTGGCAAAGTCATTACAATTGTTGGGCAAAGTCATTTTTAGAGTTCGGATAAGTTGATAACAGTGGTTGGCAAAGTCATTACAATTGTTGGGCAAAGTCATTTTTAGAGTCGGATAAGGTTAACAGTGGTTGGCAAAGTCATTACAATTGTTGGGCAAAGTCATTTTTAGAGTTCGGATAAGTGATTAACAGTGTGGCAAAGTCATTACATTGTTGGCAAAGTCATTTTTAGAGTTCGGATAAGTGATTAACAGTGGTTGGCAAAGTCATTACATTTTCGGGGCAAAGACGTTTTTAGAGGTCCGATAAGTGATTAACAGTGGTTGGCAAAGTCATTACAATTGTTGGGCAAAGTCATTTTTAGAGTTCGTAAAAGTGATTAACATTGGTTTGCAAAGTCATAACAATTGTTGGGCAAATTCATTTTTAGAGTTCGGATAAACGATTAACATTGGTTGGCAAAGTCATTACAATTGTTGGGCAAAGTCTTTTTAGAGGTCGGATAAGTGATTAACATTGGTTGGCAAAGTCATTACAATTGTTGGGCAAAGTCATTTTTAGAGTTCGGATAAGTGATTAACAGTGGTTGGCAAAGTCATTACAATTGTTGGGCAAAGTCATTTTTAGAGTTCGTATAAGTGATTAACATGGTTGGCAAACCATTACAATTGTTGGGCAAAGTCATTTAGAGTCGATAATGATTAACAGTGGTTGCAAAGTCATTACAATTGTTGGGCAAAGTCATTTTTAGAGGTCGGATAAGTGATTAACAGTGGTTGCAAAGTCATTACAATTGTTGGGCAAAGTCATTTTAGAGTTCGGATAAGTGATTAACAGTGGTTGGCAAAGTCATTGCAATTGTTGGGCAAAGTCATTTTTAGAGGTCGGATAAGTGTAAACAGTGGTTGGCAAAGTCATTCAATTGTTGGGCAAAGTCATTTTTAGAGTTCGGATAAGTGATTAACAGTGGTTGCAAAGTCATTACAATTGTTGGGCAAAGTCATTTTTAGAGGTCGGATAAGTGATTAACAGTGGTTGGCAAAGTCATTACAATTGTTGGGCAAAGTCATTTTTAGAGTTCGATAAGTGATTAACAGTGGTTGGCAAAGTCATTACAATTGTTGGGCAAAGTCATTTTTAGAGTTCGATAAGTGATTAACAGTGGTTGGCAAAACCATTACAATTGTGGGCAAAGTCATTAGAGTTCGATAAGTGATTAACAGTGGTTGCAAAGTCATTACAATTGTTGGGCAAGTCATTTTAGAGGTCGGATAAGTGATTAACATTGGTTTGGCAAAGTCATTACAATTGTTGGGCAAAGTCATTTTAGAGTTCGGATAAGTGATTAACAGTGGTTGGCAAAGTCATTACAATTGTTGGGCAAAGTCATTTTTAGAGTTCGGATAAGTGATTAACAGTGGTTGCAAAGTCATTACAATTGTTGGCAAAGTCATTTTTAGAGGTCGGATAAGTGATTAACATTGGTTGGCAAAGTCATTACAATTGTTGGGCAAAGTCATTTTTAGAGTTCGGATAAGTGATTAACAGTGGTTGGCAAAGTCATTACAATTGTTGGGCAAAGTCATTTTTAGAGTTCGGTATAAGTGATTAACAGTGGTTGGCAAAAGTCATTACAATTGTTGGGCAAAGTCATTAGTAGAGTCGGATAAGTGATTAACAGTGGTTGCAAAGTCATTACAATTGTTGGGCAAAGTCATTTTTAGAGGTCGGATAAGTGATTAACAGTGGTTGGCAAAGTCATTACAATTGTTGGGCAAGTCATTTTTAGAGTTCGGATAAGTGATTAACAGTGGTTGGCAAAGTCATTACTTGGGCAAAGTCATTTTTAGAGTTCGGATAAGTGATTAACATGGTTTGCAAAGTCATTACAATTGTTGGGCAAAGTCATTTTTAGAGTTCGGATAAGTGATTAACAGTGGTTGGCAAAGTCATTACAATTGTTGCAAAGTCTTTTTAGAGTTCGGATAAGTGATTAACAGTGGTTTGCAAAGTCATTACAATTGTTGCGCAAAGTCATTTTTAGAGTTCGGATAAGTGATTAACAGTGGTTGGCAAAGTCATTACAATTGTTGGGCAAAGTCATTTTTAGAGTTCGGATAAGTGATTAACAGTGGTTGGCAAAGTCATTACAATTGTTGGGCAAAGTCTTTTTAGAGGTCGGATAAGTTTAATATTGGTTGGCAAAGTCATTTTTAGAGGTCGGATAAGTGATTAACAGTGGTTGGCAAAGTCATTACAATTGTTGGGCAAAGTCATTTTTAGAGTTCGGATAAGTGATTAACAGTGGTTGGCAAAGTCATTCAATGTGGGCAAAGTCATTAGAGTCGGATAAGTGATTAACAGAGGTTGGCAAAGTCATTACAATTGTTGGGCAAAGTCATTTTAGAGTGGTCGGATAAGTGATTAACATTGGTTTGCAAAGTCATTACAATTGTTGGGCAAAGTCATTTTAGAGTCGGATAAGTGATTAACAGTGGTTGGCAAAGTCATTACAATTGTTGGGCAAAGTCATTTTTAGAGTTCGGATAAGTGATTAACAGTGGTTGCAAACATTACAATTGTTGGGCAAAGTCATTTTTAGAGTTCGGATAAGTGATTAACAGTGGTTGGCAAAGTCAACAATTGTTGGGCAAAGTCATTTTTAGAGTTCGGATAAGTGATTAACAGTGGTTGGCAAAGTCATTACAATTGTTGGGTAAAGTCCTTTTTAGAGGTCGGATAAGTGATTAATATTGGTTGGCAAAGTCATTTTTAGAGGTCGGATAAGTGATTAACAGTGTTGGCAAAGTCATTACAATTGTTGGGCAAGTTTTAGAGGTCGGATAAGTGATTAACATTGGTTGGCAAAGTCTTCAATGTTGGGCAAAGTCATTTTTAGAGTTCGGATAAGTTTAACATGGTTGGCAAAGTCATTACAATTGTTGGGCAAAGTCATTTTTAGAGTTCGGATAAGTGATTAACAGTGGTTGGCAAAGTCATTACAATTGTTGGGCAAAGTCATTTTAGAGTGGATAAGTGATTAACAGTGGTTGGCAAAGTCATTACAATTTTGGGCAAAGTCTTTTAGAGTCGGATAAGTGATTAACAGTGTTGGCAAAGTCATTACAATTGTTGGGCAAAGTCATTTTTAGAGTCGGATAAGTGATTAACAGTGGTTGGCAAAGTCATTACAATTGTTGGGCAAAGTCATTTTTAGGTCGGATAAGATTAACAGTGGTTGGCAAAGTCATTCAATTGTGGGCAAAGTTTTTAGAGGTCGGATAAGTGATTAACAGGTTGGCAAAGTCATTACAATTGTGGGCAAAGTCATTTTTAGAGTTCGGATAAGTGATTAACAGTGGTTGGCAAAGTCATTACAATTTGGGGCAAAGTCATTTTTAGAGGTCGGATAAGTGATTAACAGTGGTTGGCAAAGTCATTACAATTGTGGGCAAAGTCATTTTTAGAGGTCGGATAAGTGATTAACAGTGGTTGGCAAAGTCATTACAATTGTTGGGCAAAGTTTTTAGAGTTCGGATAAGTGATTAACAGTGGTTGGCAAAGTCATTACAATTTTCGGGCAAAGTCGTTTTTAGAGGTCGATAAGTGATTAACAGTGGTTGGCAAAGTCATTACAATTGTTGGGCAAAGTCATTTTAGAGGTCGGTAAAGATTAACATTGGTTGGCAAAGTCAACAATTGTTGGGCAAAGTCATTTTTAGAGTTCGGATAAGATTAACAGTGGTTGGCAAAGTCATTACAATTGTTGGGCAAAGTCTTTTTAGAGGTCGGATAAGTGATTAACAGTGGTTGGCAAAGTCATTACAATTGTTGGGCAAAGTCATTTTTAGAGTTCGGATAAGTGATTAACAGTGGTTGCAAAGTCATTACATTGTTGGGCAAAGTCATTTTTAGAGTTCGGGAAGTGATTAACAGTGGTTGGCAAAGTCATTACAATTGTGGGCAAAGTCATTTTAGAGTTCGGATAAGTGATTAACAGTGGTTGGCAAAGTCATTACAATTGTTGGGCAAAGTCATTTTAGAGTTCGGATAAGTGATTAACAGTGGTTGGCAAAGTCATTACAATTGTTGGGCAAAGTCATTTTTAGAGTTCGGATAAGTGATTAACAGTGGTTGGCAAAGTCATTCAATTGTTGGGCAAAGTCATTTTTAGAGTTCGGATAAGTGATTAACAGTGGTTGGCAAAGTCATTACAATTGTTGGGCAAAGTCATTTTAGGTCGGATAAGTGATTAACAGTGGTTGGCAAAGTCATTACAATTGGGCAAAGTCATTTTTAGAGTTCGGATAAGTGATTAACAGTGGTTGGCAAAGTCATTACAATTGTTGGGCAAAGTCATTTTAGAGGTCGGATAAGTGATTAACAGTGGTTGGCAAAGTCATTTTTAGAGGTTCGGATAAGTGATTAACAGTGGTTTGGCAAAGTCATTACAATTGTTGGGCAAAGTCATTTTTAGAGTTCGGATAAGTGATTAACATTGGTTGGCAAAGTCATTCAATTGTTGGGCAAAGTCATTTTTAGAGTTCGGATAAGTGATTAACAGTGGTTGGCAAAGTCATTACAATTGTTGGGCAAAGTCATTTTTAGAGTTCGGAAAGTGATTAACAGTGGTTGGCAAAGTCATTACAATTGTTGGGCAAAGTCATTTTTAGAGTTCGGATAAGTGATTAACAGTGGTTGGCAAAGTCATTACAATTTGGGGCAAAGTCTTTTTAGGTCGGATAAGTGATTAACAGTGTTGGCAAAGTCATTACAATTGTTGGGCAAAGTCATTTTTAGAGGTCGGATAAGTGATTAACAGTGGTTGGCAAAGTCATTACAATTTTGGGCAAAGTCATTTTTATAGGTTCGGATAAGTGATTAACAGTGGTTGGCAAAGTCATTCAATTGTTGGGCAAAGTCATTTTTAGAGGTCGGATAAGTGATTAACATGGTTGGCAAAGTCATTACAATTGTGGGCAAAGTCATTTTTAGAGTTCGGATAAGTGATTAACAGTGGTTGGCAAAGTCATTACAATTGGGGCAAAGTCGTTTTTAGAGTCGGATAAGTGATTAACAGTGGTTGGCAAAGTCATTACAATTGTGGGCAAAGTCTTTTAGAGGTCGGATAAGTGATTAACAGTGGTTGGCAAAGTCATTACAATTGTTGGGCAAAGTCATTTTTAGAGTTCGGATAAGTGATTAACAGTGGTTGGCAAAGTCATTACAATTTGTTGGGCAAAGTCGTTTTTAGAGTCGGATAAGTGATTAACAGTTTGGCAAAGTCATTACAATTTGGGCAAAGTCATTTTAGAGTTCGGATAAGTGATTAACAGTGGTTGGCAAAGTCATTACAATTGTTGGGCAAAGTCATTTTTAGAGTTGATAAGTGATTAACAGTGGTTGGCAAAGTCATTACAATTGTTGGGCAAAGTCATTTTTAGAGTTCGTATAAGTGATTAACAGTGGTTGGCAAAGTCATTACAATTTGGGCAAAGTCTTTTTAGAGTTCGGATAAGTGATTAACAGTGGTTGGCAAAGTCATTACAATTGTGGCAAAGTCATTTTTAGAGTTCGGATAAGTGATTAACAGTGGTTGGCAAAGTCATTACAATTGTTGGGCAAAGTCATTTTTAGAGTTCGGATAAGTGATTAACAGTGGTTGGCAAAGTCATTACAATTTCGGGGCAAAGTCGTTTTTAGAGGTCGGATAAGTGATTAACAGTGGTTGGCAAAGTCATTACAATTGTTGGGCAAAGTCATTTTTAGAGTTCGATAAGTGATTAACAGTGGTTGGCAAAGTCATTACAATTGTTGGGCAAAGTCATTTTTAGAGGTCGGATAAGTGATTAACAGTGGTTGGCAAAGTCATTACAATTGTTGGGCAAAGTCATTTTTAGAGTCGGATAAGTGATTAACAGTGGTTGGCAAAGTCATTACAATTGTTGGGCAAAGTCATTTTTAGAGTTCGGATAAGTGATTAACAGTGGTTGGCAAAGTCATTACAATTGTTGGGCAAAGTCATTTTTAGAGTTCGGATAAGTGATTAACAGTGGTTGGCAAAGTCATTACAATTTGGGGCAAAGTCGTTTTTAGAGGTCGGATAAGTGATTAACAGTGGTTGGCAAAGTCATTACAATTGGGGCAAAGTCTTTTTAGAGTCGGATAAGTGATTAACAGTGGTTGGCAAAGTCATTAATTTGGGCAAAGTCATTTTAGAGTTCGGATAAGTGATTAACAGTGGTTGGCAAAGTCATTACAATTGTTGGGCAAAGTCATTTTTAGAGTTCGGATAAGTGATTAACAGTGGTTGGCAAAGTCATTACAATTTTGGGCAAAGTCATTTTTAGAGTTCGGATAAGTGATTAACAGTGGTTGGCAAAGTCATTACAATTGTTGGGCAAAGTCATTTTTAGAGTCGGATAAGTGATTAACAGTGGTTGGCAAAGTCATTCAATTGTTGGGCAAAGTCATTTTTAGAGGTCGGATAAGTGATTAACAGTGGTTGGCAAAGTCATTACAATTGTGGGCAAAGTCATTTTTAGAGTTCGGATAAGTGATTAACAGTGGTTGGCAAAGTCATTCAATTGTTGGGCAAAGTCATTTTTAGAGTTCGGATAAGTGATTAACAGTGGTTGGCAAAGTCATTACAATTGTTGGGCAAAGAGTTTTTAGAGGTTCGGATAAGTGATTAACAGTGGTTGGCAAAGTCATTACAATTGTTGGGCAAAGTCATTTTTAGAGTTCGGATAAGTGATTAACAGTGGTTGGCAAAGTCATTACAATTGTTGGGCAAAGTCATTTTTAGAGTTCGGATAAGTGATTAACAGTGGTTGGCAAAGTCATTACAATTGTTGGGCAAAGTCATTTTTAGAGTTCGGATAAGTGATTAACAGTGGTTGGCAAAGTCATTACAATTGTTGGGCAAAGTCATTTTTAGAGTTCGGATAAGTGATTAACAGTGGTTGGCAAAGTCATTACAATTGTTGGGCAAAGTCATTTTTAGAGTTCGGATAAGTGATTAACAGTGGTTGGCAAAGTCATTACAATTGTTGGGCAAAGTCATTTTTAGAGTTCGGATAAGTGATTAACAGTGGTTGGCAAAGTCATTACAATTTGGGCAAAGTCATTTTTAGAGTTCGGATAAGTGATTAACAGTGGTTGGCAAAGTCATTACAATTGTTGGGCAAAGTCATTTTAGAGTTCGGATAAGTGATTAACAGTGGTTGGCAAAGTCATTACAATTGTTGGGCAAAGTCATTTTAGAGTTCGGATAAGTGATTAACAGTGGTTGGCAAAGTCATTACAATTGTTGGGCAAAGTCATTTTTAGAGTTCGGATAAGTGATTAACAGTGGTTTGCAAAGTCATTACAATTGTTGGCAAAGTCATTTTTAGAGTTCGATAAGTGATTAACAGTGGTTGGCAAAGTCATTACAATTTGGGCAAAGTCTTTAGAGTTCGGATAAGTGATTAACAGTGTTGGCAAAGTCATTACAATTGTTGGGCAAAGTCATTTTTAGAGTTCGGATAAGTGATTAACAGTGGTTGGCAAAGTCATTACAATTGTTGGGCAAAGTCATTTTTAGAGTTCGGATAAGTGATTAACAGTGGTTGGCAAAGTCATTACAATTGTTGGGCAAAGTCATTTTTAGAGTTCGGATAAGTGATTAACAGTGGTTGGCAAAGTCATTACAATTGTTGGGCAAAGTCATTTTTAGAGTTCGGATAAGTGATTAACAGTGGTTGGCAAAGTCATTACAATTGTTGGGAAAGTCTTTTTAGTTCGGATAAGTGATTAACAGTGGTTGGCAAAGTCATTACAATTGTTGGGCAAAGTCATTTTTAGAGTTCGGATAAGTGATTAACAGTGGTTGGCAAAGTCATTACAATTGGGCAAAGTCATTTTTAGAGTTCGGATAAGTGATTAACAGTGGTTGGCAAAGTCATTACAATTGTTGGGCAAAGTCATTTTTAGAGTTCGGATAAGTGATTAACAGTGGTTGGCAAAGTCATTACAATTGGGGCAAAGTTTTAGAGTTCGGATAAGTGATTAACAGTGGTTGGCAAAGTCATTACAATTGTTGGGCAAAGTCATTTTTAGAGTTCGGATAAGTGATTAACAGTGGTTGGCAAAGTCATTACAATTGGGCAAAGTCATTTTAGAGTTCGGATAAGTGATTAACAGTGGTTGGCAAAGTCATTACAATTGTTGGGCAAAGTCATTTTTAGAGTTCGGATAAGTGATTAACAGTGGTTGGCAAAGTCATTACAATTTGGGCAAAGTCATTTTTAGAGTTCGGATAAGTGATTAACAGTGGTTGGCAAAGTCATTACAATTTGGGCAAAGTCATTTTTAGAGTTCGGATAAGTGATTAACAGTGGTTGGCAAAGTCATTACAATTGGGCAAAGTCATTTTTAGAGTTCGGATAAGTGATTAACAGTGGTTGGCAAAGTCATTACAATTGTTGGGCAAGTCATTTTTAGAGTTCGGATAAGTGATTAACAGTGGTTGCAAAGTCATTACAATTGTTGGGCAAAGTCATTTTAGAGTTCGGATAAGTGATTAACAGTGGTTGGCAAAGTCATTACAATTGGGGCAAAGTCATTTTTAGAGTCGGATAAGTGATTAACAGTGGTTGGCAAAGTCATTACAATTGTTGGGCAAAGTCATTTTAGAGTTCGGATAAGTGATTAACAGTGGTTGGCAAAGTCATTACAATGTTGGGCAAAGTCATTTTTAGAGTTCGGATAAGTGATTAACAGTGGTTGGCAAAGTCATTACAATTGTTGGGCAAAGTCATTTTTAGAGTTCGGATAAGTGATTAACAGTGGTTGGCAAAGTCATTACAATTGTTGGGCAAAGTCATTTTTAGAGTTCGGATAAGTGATTAACAGTGGTTGGCAAAGTCATTACAATTGTTGGGCAAAGTCATTTTTAGAGTTCGGATAAGTGATTAACAGTGGTTGGCAAAGTCATTACAATTTGGGCAAAGTCATTTTTAGAGTTCGGATAAGTGATTAACAGTGGTTGGCAAAGTCATTACAATTGTTGGGCAAAGTCATTTTAGAGTTCGGATAAGTGATTAACAGTGGTTGGCAAAGTCATTACAATTGTTGGGCAAAGTCATTTTAGAGTTCGGATAAGTGATTAACAGTGGTTGGCAAAGTCATTACAATTGGGCAAAGTCATTTTAGAGTTCGGATAAGTGATAACAGTGGTTGGCAAAGTCATTACAATTTGGGGCAAAGTCTTTTTAGGTCGGATAAGTGATTAACAGTGGTTGGCAAAGTCATTACAATTGTTGGGCAAAGTCATTTTTAGAGTTCGGATAAGTGATTAACAGTGGTTGGCAAAGTCATTACAATTGTTGGGCAAAGTCATTTTAGAGTTCGGATAAGTGATTAACAGTGGTTGGCAAAGTCATTACAATTGTTGGGCAAAGTCATTTTTAGAGTTCGGATAAGTGATTAACAGTGGTTGGCAAAGTCATTACAATTGTTGGGCAAAGTCATTTTTAGAGTTCGGATAAGTGATTAACAGTGGTTGGCAAAGTCATTACAATTGTTGGGCAAAGTCATTTTTAGAGTTCGGATAAGTGATTACAGTGGTTGGCAAAGTCATTACAATTGTTGGGCAAAGTCATTTTTAGAGTTCGGATAAGTGATTAACAGTGGTTGGCAAAGTCATTACAATTGGGGCAAAGTCATTTTTAGAGTTCGGATAAGTGATTAACAGTGGTTGGCAAAGTCATTACAATTGTTGGGCAAAGTCATTTTAGAGTTCGGATAAGTGATTAACAGTGGTTGGCAAAGTCATTACAATTGTTGGGCAAAGTCATTTTTAGAGTTCGGATAAGTGATTAACAGTGGTTGGCAAAGTCATTACAATTGTTGGGCAAAGTCATTTTTAGAGTTCGGATAAGTGATTAACAGTGGTTGGCAAAGTCATTACAATTGTTGGGCAAAGTCATTTTTAGAGTTCGGATAAGTGATTAACAGTGGTTGGCAAAGTCATTACAATTGTTGGGCAAAGTCATTTTTAGAGTTCGGATAAGTGATTAACAGTGGTTGGCAAAGTCATTACAATTGTTGGGCAAAGTCATTTTTAGAGTTCGGATAAGTGATTAACAGTGGTTGGCAAAGTCATTACAATTGTTGGGCAAAGTCATTTTTAGAGGTCGGATAAGTGAACATTAGTTGGCAAAGTCATTACAATTGTTGGGCAAAGTCATTTTTAGAGTTCGGATAAGTGATTAACAGTGGTTGGCAAAGTCATTACAATTGGGGCAAAGTCATTTTTAGAGTTCGGATAAGTGATTAACAGTGGTTGGCAAAGTCATTACAATTGTTGGGCAAAGTCATTTTTAGAGTTCGGATAAGTGATTAACAGTGGTTGCAAAGTCATTACAATTGTTGGGCAAAGTCATTTTTAGAGTTCGGATTGATTAACAGTGGTTGGCAAAGTCATTACAATTGTTGGGCAAAGTCATTTTTAGAGTTCGGATAAGTGATTAACAGTGGTTGGCAAAGTCATTACAATTGTTGGGCAAAGTCATTTTTAGAGTTCGGATAAGTGATTAACAGTGGTTGGCAAAGTCATTACAATTGTTGGGCAAAGTCATTTTTAGAGTTCGGATAAGTGATTAACAGTGGTTGGCAAAGTCATTACAATTGTTGGGCAAAGTCATTTTTAGAGTTCGGATAAGTGATTAACAGTGGTTGGCAAAGTCATTACAATTTGGGCAAAGTCATTTTTAGAGTTCGGATAAGTGATTAACAGTGGTTGGCAAAGTCATTACAATTGTTGGGCAAAGTCATTTTTAGAGTTCGGATAAGTGATTAACAGTGGTTGGCAAAGTCATTACAATTGTTGGGCAAAGTCATTTTTAGAGTTCGGATAAGTGATTAACAGTGGTTGGCAAAGTCATTACAATTGTTGGGCAAAGTCATTTTTAGAGTTCGGATAAGTGATTAACAGTGGTTGGCAAAGTCATTACAATTGTTGGGCAAAGTCATTTTTAGAGTTCGGATAAGTGATTAACAGTGGTTGGCAAAGTCATTACAATTGTTGGGCAAAGTCATTTTTAGAGTTCGGATAAGTGATTAACAGTGGTTGGCAAAGTCATTACAATTGGGGCAAAGTCATTTTTAGAGTCGGATAAGTGATTAACAGTGGTTGGCAAAGTCATTACAATTTTGGGCAAAGTCATTTTTAGAGTTCGGATAAGTGATTAACAGTGGTTGGCAAAGTCATTACAATTGTTGGGCAAAGTCATTTTTAGAGTTCGGATAAGTGATTAACAGTGGTTGGCAAAGTCATTACAATTGTTGGGCAAAGTCATTTTTAGAGTTCGGATAAGTGATTAACAGTGGTTGGCAAAGTCATTACAATTGGGGCAAAGTCATTTTTAGAGTTCGGATAAGTGATTAACAGTGGTTGGCAAAGTCATTACAATTGTTGGGCAAAGTCTTTTAGAGTTCGGATAAGTGATTAACAGTGGTTGGCAAAGTCATTACAATTTTGGGCAAAGTCATTTTTAGAGTCGGATAAGTGATTAACAGTGGTTGGCAAAGTCATTACAATTGGGGCAAAGTCATTTTTAGAGTTCGGATAAGTGATTAACAGTGGTTGGCAAAGTCATTACAATTGGGGCAAAGTCTTTTTAGAGTTCGGATAAGTGATTAACAGTGGTTGGCAAAGTCATTACAATTGTGGGCAAAGTCATTTTTAGAGTCGGATAAGTGATTAACAGTGGTTGGCAAAGTCATTACAATTGTTGGGCAAAGTCATTTTTAGAGTTCGGATAAGTGATTAACAGTGGTTGGCAAAGTCATTACAATTGGGCAAAGTCTTTTTAGGTCGGATAAGTGATTAACAGTGGTTGGCAAAGTCATTACAATTTGGGCAAAGTCATTTTTAGAGTTCGGATAAGTGATTAACAGTGGTTGGCAAAGTCATTACAATGTTGGGCAAAGTCATTTTAGAGTTCGATAAGTGATTAACAGTGGTTGGCAAAGTCATTACAATTGTTGGGCAAAGTCATTTTTAGAGTTCGGATAAGTGATTAACAGTGGTTGGCAAAGTCATTACAATTGGCAAAGTCATTTTTAGAGTTCGGATAAGTGATTAACAGTGGTTGGCAAAGTCATTACAATTGTTGGGCAAAGTCATTTTAGAGTTCGGATAAGTGATTAACAGTGGTTGGCAAAGTCATTACAATTGTTGGGCAAAGTCATTTTTAGAGTTCGGATAAGTGATTAACAGTGGTTGGCAAAGTCATACAATTGTTGGGCAAAGTCATTTTAGAGTTCGGATAAGTGATTAACAGTGGTTGGCAAAGTCATTACAATTGTTGGGCAAAGTTTTTAGAGTTCGGATAAGTGATTAACAGTGGTTGGCAAAGTCATTACAATTGTTGGGCAAAGTCATTTTTAGAGTTCGGATAAGTGATTAACAGTGGTTGCAAAGTCATTACAATTGTTGGGCAAAGTCATTTTTAGAGTTCGGATAAGTGATTAACAGTGGTTGGCAAAGTCATTACAATTGTTGGGCAAAGTTTTTAGAGTTCGGATAAGTGATTAACAGTGGTTGGCAAAGTCATTACAATTGTTGGGCAAAGTCATTTTAGAGTTCGATAAGTGATTAACAGTGGTTGGCAAAGTCATTACAATTGTTGGGCAAAGTCATTTTTAGAGTTCGGATAAGTGATTAACAGTGGTTGGCAAAGTCATTACAATTGTTGGGCAAAGTCATTTTTAGAGTTCGGATAAGTGATTAACAGTGGTTGGCAAAGTCATTACAATTGTTGGGCAAAGTCATTTTTAGAGTCGGATAAGTGATTAACAGTGGTTGGCAAAGTCATTACAATTGTTGGGCAAAGTCATTTTTAGAGTTCGGATAAGTGATTAACAGTGGTTGGCAAAGTCATTACAATTGTTGGGCAAAGTCATTTTAGAGTTCGGATAAGTGATTAACAGTGGTTGGCAAAGTCATTACAATTGTTGGGCAAAGTCATTTTTAGAGTTCGGATAAGTGATTAACAGTGGTTGGCAAAGTCATTACAATTGGGGCAAAGTCTTTTTAGAGTTCGGATAAGTGATTAACAGTGGTTGGCAAAGTCATTACAATTGTTGGGCAAAGTCATTTTTAGAGTTCGGATAAGTGATTAACAGTGGTTGGCAAAGTCATTACAATTGTTGGGCAAAGTCATTTTTAGAGTCGGATAAGTGATTAACAGTGGTTGGCAAAGTCATTACAATTGTTGGGCAAAGTCATTTTTAGAGTTCGGATAAGTGATTAACAGTGGTTGGCAAAGTCATTACAATTGTGGGCAAAGTCATTTTTAGAGTTCGGATAAGTGATTAACAGTGGTTGGCAAAGTCATTACAATTGTTGGGCAAAGTCATTTTAGAGTTCGGATAAGTGATTAACAGTGGTTGGCAAAGTCATTACAATTGTTGGGCAAAGTCATTTTTAGAGTTCGGATAAGTGATTAACAGTGGTTGCAAAGTCATTACAATTGTTGGGCAAAGTCATTTTTAGAGTTCGGATAAGTGATTAACAGTGGTTGGCAAAGTCATTACAATTGTTGGGCAAAGTCATTTTTAGAGTTCGGATAAGTGATTAACAGTGGTTGGCAAAGTCATTACAATTTGGGCAAAGTCATTTTTAGAGTTCGGATAAGTGATTAACAGTGGTTGGCAAAGTCATTACAATTGTTGGGCAAAGTCATTTTTAGAGTTCGGATAAGTGATTAACAGTGGTTGGCAAAGTCATTACAATTGTTGGGCAAAGTTTTTAGAGTTCGGATAAGTGATTAACAGTGGTTGGCAAAGTCATTACAATTGTTGGGCAAAGTCATTTTTAGAGTTCGGATAAGTGATTAACAGTGGTTGGCAAAGTCATTACAATTGGGGCAAAGTCATTTTTAGAGTTCGGATAAGTGATTAACAGTGGTTGGCAAAGTCATTACAATTGTTGGGCAAAGTCATTTTTAGAGTTCGGATAAGTGATTAACAGTGGTGCAAAGTCATTACAATTGTTGGGCAAAGTCATTTTTAGAGTTCGGATAAGTGATTAACAGTGGTTGGCAAAGTCATTACAATTGTTGGGCAAAGTCATTTTTAGAGTTCGGATAAGTGATTAACAGTGGTTGGCAAAGTCATTACAATTGTTGGGCAAAGTCATTTTTAGAGTTCGGATAAGTGATTAACAGTGGTTGGCAAAGTCATTACAATTGTTGGGCAAAGTCATTTTAGAGTTCGGATAAGTGATTAACAGTGGTTGGCAAAGTCATTACAATTGTTGGGCAAAGTCATTTTTAGAGTTCGGATAAGTGATTAACAGTGGTTGGCAAAGTCATTACAATTGTTGGGCAAAGTCATTTTTAGAGTTCGGATAAGTGATTAACAGTGGTTGGCAAAGTCATTACAATTGGGCAAAGTCATTTTTAGAGTTCGGATAAGTGATTAACAGTGGTTGGCAAAGTCATTACAATTGTTGGGCAAAGTCATTTTTAGAGTTCGGATAAGTGATTAACAGTGGTTGGCAAAGTCATTACAATTGTTGGGCAAAGTCATTTTTAGAGTTCGGATAAGTGATTAACAGTGGTTGGCAAAGTCATTACAATTGTTGGGCAAAGTCATTTTTAGAGTTCGGATAAGTGATTAACAGTGGTTGGCAAAGTCATTACAATTGTTGGGCAAAGTCATTTTTAGAGTTCGGATAAGTGATTAACAGTGGTTGGCAAAGTCATTACAATTGGGGCAAAGTCATTTTTAGAGTCGGATAAGTGATTAACAGTGGTTGGCAAAGTCATTACAATTGTTGGGCAAAGTCATTTTTAGAGTTCGGATAAGTGATTAACAGTGGTTGGCAAAGTCATTACAATTGTTGGGCAAAGTCATTTTTAGAGTTCGGATAAGTGATTAACAGTGGTTGGCAAAGTCATTACAATTGTTGGGCAAAGTCATTTTAGAGTTCGGATAAGTGATTAACAGTGGTTGGCAAAGTCATTACAATTGGGCAAAGTCTTTTTAGAGTTCGGATAAGTGATTAACAGTGGTTGGCAAAGTCATTACAATTGTTGGGCAAAGTCATTTTTAGAGTTCGGATAAGTGATTAACAGTGGTTGGCAAAGTCATTACAATTTTGGGCAAAGTCATTTTTAGAGTCGGATAAGTGATTAACAGTGGTTGGCAAAGTCATTACAATTGTTGGGCAAAGTCATTTTTAGAGTCGGATAATTAACAGTGGTTGGCAAAGTCATTACAATTGTGGGCAAAGTCATTTTTAGAGTTCGGATAAGTGATTAACAGTGGTTGGCAAAGTCATTACAATTTGGGCAAAGTCGTTTTTAGAGGTCGGATAAGTGATTAACAGTGTTGGCAAAGTCATTACAATTGTTGGGCAAAGTCATTTTTAGAGGTCGGATAAGTGATTAACAGTGGTTGGCAAAGTCATTACAATTGTTGGGCAAAGTCATTTTTAGAGTTCGGATAAGTGATTAACAGTGGTTGGCAAAGTCATTACAATTTCGGGGCAAAGTTTTTAGAGTTCGGATAAGTGATTAACAGTGGTTGGCAAAGTCATTACAATTTTGGGCAAAGTCATTTTTAGAGTTCGGATAAGTGATTAACAGTGGTTGGCAAAGTCATTACAATTGTTGGGCAAAGTCATTTTTAGAGTTCGGATAAGTGATTAACAGTGGTTGGCAAAGTCATTACAATTGTTGGGCAAAGTCATTTTAGAGTTCGGATAAGTGATTAACAGTGGTTGGCAAAGTCATTACAATTGGGCAAAGTCATTTTTAGAGTTCGGATAAGTGATTAACAGTGGTTGGCAAAGTCATTACAATTGTTGGGCAAAGTCTTTTTAGAGTCGGATAAGTGATTAACAGTGGTTGGCAAAGTCATTACAATTGTGGGCAAAGTCATTTTTAGAGTTCGGATAAGTGATTAACAGTGGTTGGCAAAGTCATTACAATTGTTGGGCAAAGTCATTTTTAGAGTTCGATAAGTGATTAACAGTGGTTGGCAAAGTCATTACAATTGTTGGGCAAAGTCATTTTTAGAGTTCGGATAAGTGATTAACAGTGGTTGGCAAAGTCATTACAATTGTGGGCAAAGTCATTTTAGAGTTCGGATAAGTGATTAACAGTGGTTGGCAAAGTCATTACAATTGTTGGGCAAAGTCATTTTAGAGTTCGGATAAGTGATTAACAGTGGTTGGCAAAGTCATTACAATTGTTGGGCAAAGTCATTTTTAGAGTTCGGATAAGTGATTAACAGTGGTTGGCAAAGTCATTCAATTGTTGGGCAAAGTCATTTTAGAGTTCGATAAGTGATTAACAGTGGTTGGCAAAGTCATTACAATTGTTGGGCAAAGTCATTTTTAGAGTTCGGATAAGTGATTAACAGTGGTTGGCAAAGTCATTACAATTGTTGGGCAAAGTCATTTTTAGAGTTCGGATAAGTGATTAACAGTGGTTGGCAAAGTCATTACAATTTGGGCAAAGTCATTTTTAGAGTTTAAGTGATTAACAGTGGTTGGCAAAGTCATTACAATTGTTGGGCAAAGTCATTTTTAGAGTTCGGATAAGTGATTAACAGTGGTTGGCAAAGTCATTACAATTGTTGGGCAAAGTCATTTTTAGAGTTCGGATAAGTGATTAACAGTGGTTGGCAAAGTCATTACAATTGTTGGGCAAAGTCATTTTTAAGATCGGATAAGTGATTAACAGTGGTTGGCAAAGTCATTACAATTGGGGCAAAGTCTTTTAGAGTTCGGATAAGTGATTAACAGTGGTTGGCAAAGTCATTACAATTGTTGGGCAAAGTCATTTTTAGAGTTCGGATAAGTGATTAACAGTGGTTGGCAAAGTCATTACAATTGTTGGGCAAAGTCATTTTTAGAGTTCGGATAAGTGATTAACAGTGGTTGCAAAGTCATTACAATTGTTGGGCAAAGTCATTTTTAGAGTTCGGATAAGTGATTAACAGTGGTTGGCAAAGTCATTACAATTGTTGGGCAAAGTCATTTTTAGAGTTCGGATAAGTGATTAACAGTGGTTGGCAAAGTCATTCAATTGATGGGCAAAGTCATTTTTAGAGTTCGGATAAGTGATTAACAGTGGTTGGCAAAGTCATTACAATTGTTGGGCAAAGTCATTTTTAGAGTTCGGATAAGTGATTAACAGTGGTTGGCAAAGTCATTACAATTGTTGGGCAAAGTCATTTTTAGAGTTCGGATAAGTGATTAACAGTGGTTGGCAAAGTCATTCAATTGATGGGCAAAGTCATTTTAGAGTTCGGATAAGTGATTAACAGTGGTTGCAAAGTCATTACAATTGTTGGGCAAAGTCATTTTTAGAGTTCGGATAAGTGATTAACAGTGGTTGGCAAAGTCATTAATTGATGGGCAAAGTCATTTTAGAGTTCGGATAAGTGATTAACAGTGGTTGGCAAAGTCATTACAATTGTTGGGCAAAGTCATTTTTAGAGTTCGGATAAATTAACAGTGGTTGGCAAAGTCATTACAATTGTTGGGCAAAGTCGTTTTTAGAGTCGGATAAGTGATTAACAGTGGTTGGCAAAGTCATTACAATTGTTGGGCAAAGTCATTTTTAGAGTTCGGATAAGTGATTAACAGTGGTTGGCAAAGTCATTACAATTGGGGCAAAGTCATTTTTAGAGTTCGGATAAGTGATTAACAGTGGTTGGCAAAGTCATTACAATTGTTGGGCAAAGTCATTTTTAGAGTTCGGATAAGTGATTACAGTGGTTGGCAAAGTCATTACAATTGTTGGGCAAAGTCATTTTTAGAGTTCGGATAAGTGATTAACAGTGGTTTGCAAAGTCATTACAATTGTTGGGCAAAGTCTTTTTAGAGTTCGGATAAGTGATTAACAGTGGTTGGCAAAGTCATTACAATTTGGGGCAAAGTCATTTTTAGAGTTCGGATAAGTGATTAACAGTAGTTGCAAAGTCATTACAATTGTTGGGCAAAGTCATTTTTAGAGTTCGATAAGTGTAACAGTGGTTGGCAAAGTCATTACAATTGTTGGGCAAAGTCTTTTAGAGTTCGGATAAGTGATTAACAGTGGTTGGCAAAGTCATTACAATTGTGGGCAAAGTCATTTTTAGAGTTCGGATAAGTGATTAACAGTGGTTGGCAAAGTCATTACAATTGTTGGGCAAAGTCATTTTAGAGTTCGGATAAGTGATTAACAGTGGTTGGCAAAGTCATTACAATTGTTGGGCAAAGTCATTTTAGAGTTCGGATAAGTGATTAACAGTGGTTGGCAAAGTCATTACAATTGTTGGGCAAAGTTTTTTAGAGTCGGATAAGTGATTAACATAGTGGGCAAAGTCATTACAATTGTTGGGCAAAGTCATTTTTAGAGTTCGGATAAGTGATTAACAGTGGTTGGCAAAGTCATTACAATTGGGGCAAAGTCATTTTTAGAGTTCGGTAAGTGATTAACAGTGGTTGGCAAAGTCATTACAATTGTTGGGCAAAGTCATTTTTAGAGTTCGGATAAGTGATTAACAGTGGTTGCAAAGTCATTACAATTGTTGGGCAAAGTCATTTTAGAGTTCGGATAAGTGATTAACAGTGGTTGCAAAGTCATTACAATTGTTGGGCAAAGTCATTTTTAGAGTTCGGATAAGTGATTAACAGTGGTTGGCAAAGTCATTACAATTGGGGCAAAGTCATTTTTAGAGTCGGATAAGTGATTAACAGTGGTTGGCAAAGTCATTACAATTGGGCAAAGTCATTTTTAGAGTTCGGATAAGTGATTAACAGTGGTTGGCAAAGTCATTACAATTGTTGGGCAAAGTCATTTTTAGAGTTCGGATAAGTGATTAACAGTGGTTGGCAAAGTCATTACAATTGATGGGCAAAGTCATTTTAGAGTTCGGATAAGTGATTAACAGTGGTTGGCAAAGTCATTACAATTGTTGGGCAAAGAGTTTTTAGAGTTCGGATAAGTGATTAACAGTGGTTGGCAAAGTCATTACAATTGTTGGGCAAAGTCATTTTTAGAGTTCGGATAAGTGATTAACAGTGGTTGGCAAAGTCATTACAATTGTTGGGCAAAGTCATTTTTAGAGTTCGGATAAGTGATTAACAGTGGTTGGCAAAGTCATTACAATTGTTGGGCAAAGTCATTTTTAGAGTTCGGATAAGTGTTAACAGTGGTTGGCAAAGTCATTCAATTGTTGGGCAAAGTCATTTTTAGAGTTCGGATAAGTGATTAACAGTGGTTGGCAAAGTCATTACAATTGTTGGGCAAAGTCATTTTTAGAGTTCGGATAAGTGATTAACAGTGGTTGGCAAAGTCATTACAATTGTTGGGCAAAGTCATTTTTAGAGTTCGGATAAGTGATTAACAGTGGTTGGCAAAGTCATTACAATTGTTGGGCAAAGTCATTTTAGAGGTATAAGTGATTAACAGTGGTTGGCAAAGTCATTACAATTGTTGGGCAAAGTCATTTTTAGAGTTCGGATAAGTGATTAACAGTGGTTGGCAAAGTCATTACAATTGTTGGGCAAAGTCATTTTTAGAGTTCGGATAAGTGATTAACAGTGGTTGGCAAAGTCATTACAATTTGGGCAAAGTCATTTTTAGAGTTCGGATAAGTGATTAACAGTGGTTGGCAAAGTCATTACAATTGTTGGGCAAAGTCATTTTTAGAGTTCGGATAAGTGATTAACAGTGGTTGGCAAAGTCATTACAATTGGGCAAAGTCATTTTTAGAGTTCGGATAAGTGATTAACAGTGGTTGGCAAAGTCATTACAATTGTTGGGCAAAGTCATTTTTAGAGTTCGGATAAGTGATTAACAGTGGTTGGCAAAGTCATTACAATTGGGGCAAAGTCGTTTTAGGTTCGGATAAGTGATTAACAGGTTGGCAAAGTCATTACAATTGTTGGGCAAAGTCATTTTTAGAGTTCGGATAAGTGATTAACAGTGGTTGGCAAAGTCATTACAATGTTGGGCAAAGTCATTTTTAGAGTTCGGATAAGTGATTAACAGTGGTTGCAAAGTCATTACAATTGTTGGGCAAAGTCATTTTTAGAGTTCGGATAAGTGATTAACAGTGGTTGGCAAAGTCATTACAATTGTTGGGCAAAGTCATTTTTAGAGTTCGGATAAGTGATTAACAGTGGTTGGCAAAGTCATTACAATTGTGGGCAAAGTCATTTTTAGAGTTCGGATAAGTGATTAACAGTGGTTGGCAAAGTCATTACAATTGTTGGGCAAAGTCATTTTTAGAGTTCGGATAAGTGATTAACAGTGGTTGGCAAAGTCATTCAATTGTGGGCAAAGTCATTTTTAGAGTTCGGATAAGTGATTAACAGTGGTTGGCAAAGTCATTACAATTGTTGGGCAAAGTCATTTTAGAGTTCGGATAAGTGATTAACAGTGGTTGGCAAAGTCATTACAATTGTGGGCAAAGTCATTTTAGAGTTCGGATAAGTGATTAACAGTGGTTGCAAAGTCATTACAATTGTTGGGCAAATTTTTAGAGTTCGGATAAGTGATTAACAGTGGTTGGCAAAGTCATTTTTAGAGTTCGGATAAGTGATTAACAGTGGTTGGCAAAGTCATTACAATTGGGGCAAGTCTTTTTAGAGTCGGATAAGTGATTAACAGTGGTTGGCAAGTCATTACAATTGTTGGGCAAAGTCATTTTTAGAGTTCGGATAAGTGATTAACAGTGGTGGCAAAGTCATTACAATTGTTGGGCAAAGTCATTTTTAGAGTTCGGATAAGTGATTAACAGTGGTTGGCAAAGTCATTACAATTGTTGGGCAAAGTCATTTTTAGAGTTCGGATAAGTGATTAACAGTGGTTGGCAAAGTCATTACAATTGTTGGGCAAAGTCATTTTTAGAGTTCGGATAAGTGATTAACAGTGGTTGGCAAAGTCATTACTTGTTGGGCAAAGTCATTTTTAGAGTTCGGATAAGTGATTAACAGTGGTTGGCAAAGTCATTACAATTGTTGGGCAAAGTCATTTTAGAGTTCGGATAAGTGATTAACAGTGGTTGGCAAAGTCATTACAATTGTTGGGCAAAGTCATTTTTAGAGTTCGGATAAGTGATTAACAGTGGTTGGCAAAGTCATTCAATTGTTGGGCAAAGTCATTTTTAGAGTTCGGATAAGTGATTAACAGTGGTTGGCAAAGTCATTACAATTGTTGGGCAAAGTCATTTTAGAGTTCGGATAAGTGATTAACAGTGGTTGGCAAAGTCTTCAATTGATGGGCAAAGTCATTTTAGAGTTCGGATAAGTGATTAACAGTGGTTGGCAAAGTCATTACAATTGTTGGGCAAAGTCATTTTAGAGTTCGGATAAGTGATTAACAGTGGTTGGCAAAGTCATTACAATTGTTGGGCAAAGTCATTTTTAGAGTTCGGATAAGTGATTAACAGTGGTTGGCAAAGTCATTCAATTGTGGGCAAAGTCATTTTTAGAGTTCGGATAAGTGATTAACAGTGGTTGGCAAAGTCATTACAATTGTTGGGCAAAGTTTTTAGAGTTCGGATAAGTGATTAACAGTGGTTGGCAAAGTCATTCAATTGTTGGGCAAAGTCATTTTTAGAGTTCGGATAAGTGATTAACAGTGGTTGCAAAGTCATTACAATTGTTGGGCAAAGTCATTTTTAGAGTTCGGATAAGTGATTAACAGTGGTTGGCAAAGTCATTACAATTGTTGGGCAAAGTCATTTTTAGAGTTCGGATAAGTGATTAACAGTGGTTGGCAAAGTCATTCAATTGTTGGGCAAAGTCATTTTTAGAGTTCGGATAAGTGATTAACAGTGGTTTGCAAAGTCATTACAATTGTTGGGCAAAGTCATTTTTAGAGTTCGGATAAGTGATTAACAGTGGTTGGCAAAGTTTCAATTGATGGGCAAAGTCATTTTTAGAGTTCGGATAAGTGATTAACAGTGGTTGGCAAAGTCATTACAATTGTTGGGCAAAGTCATTTTTAGAGTTCGGATAAGTGATTAACAGTGGTTGGCAAAGTCATTCAATTGTTGGGCAAAGTCATTTTTAGAGTTCGGATAAGTGATTAACAGTGGTTGCAAAGTCATTACAATTGTTGGGCAAAGTTTTTAGAGTTCGGATAAGTGATTAACAGTGGTTGGCAAAGTCATTTTTTAAAGTTCGGATAAGTGATTAACAGTGGTTGGCAAAGTCATTACAATTGGGGCAAAGTCTTTTAGAGGTCGGATAAGTGATTAACAGTGGTTGGCAAAGTCATTACAATTGTTGGGCAAAGTCATTTTTAGAGTTCGGATAAGTGATTAACAGTGGTTGGCAAAGTCATTACAATTGTGGGCAAAGTCATTTTTAGAGTTCGGATAAGTGATTAACAGTGGTTGCAAAGTCATTACAATTGTTGGGCAAAGTCATTTTTAGAGTTCGGATAAGTGATTAACAGTGGTTGGCAAAGTCATTACAATTGTTGGGCAAAGTCATTTTTAGAGTTCGGATAAGTGATTAACAGTGGTTGCAAAGTCATTTCAATTGGGCAAAGTCATTTTTAGAGTTCGGATAAGTGATTAACAGTGGTTGCAAAGTCATTACAATTGTTGGGCAAAGTCATTTTAGAGTTCGGATAAGTGATTAACAGTGGTTGGCAAAGTCATTAATTGATGGGCAAAGTCATTTTTAGAGTTCGGATAAGTGATTAACAGTGGTTGGCAAAGTCATTACAATTGTTGGGCAAAGTCATTTTTAGAGTTCGGATAAGTGATTAACAGTGGTTGGCAAAGTCATTACAATTGTTGGGCAAAGTGTTTTTTAGAGGTCGGATAAGTGATTAACAGTGGTTGGCAAAGTCATTACAATTGTTGGGCAAAGTCATTTTTAGAGTTCGATAAGTGATTAACAGTGGTTGGCAAAGTCATTACAATTGGGGCAAAGTCATTTTTAGAGTTCGATAAGTGATTAACAGTGGTTGGCAAAGTCATTACAATTGTTGGGCAAAGTCATTTTTAGAGTTCGGATAAGTGATTAACAGTGGTTGCAAAGTCATTACAATTGTTGGGAGTCATTTTTAGAGTTCGGATAAGTGATTAACAGTGGTTGGCAAAGTCATTACAATTGTTGGGCAAAGTCATTTTTAGAGTTCGGATAAGTGATTAACAGTGGTTGGCAAAGTCATTACAATTTGGGGCAAAGTCATTTTTAGAGTTCGGATAAGTGATTAACAGTGGTTTGCAAAGTCATTACAATTTTGGGCAAAGTCATTTTTAGAGTCGGATAAGTGATTAACAGTGGTTGGCAAAGTCATTACAATTGTTGGGCAAAGTCATTTTAGAGTTCGGATAAGTGATTAACAGTGGTTGCAAAGTCATTACAATTTTGGGCAGTCATTTTTAGAGTTCGGATAAGTGATTAACAGTGGTTGGCAAAGTCATTACAATTGTTGGGCAAAGTCATTTTAGAGTTCGGATAAGTGATTAACAGTGGTTGGCAAAGTCATTACAATTGGGCAAAGTCATTTTAGAGTTCGGATAAGTGATTAACAGTGGTTGGCAAAGTCATTACAATTGTTGGGCAAAGTCATTTTAGAGTTCGGATAAGTGATTAACAGTGGTTGGCAAAGTCATTACAATTTGGGGCAAAGTCTTTTTAGAGTTCGGATAAGTGATTAACAGTGGTTGCAAAGTCATTACAATTGTTGGGCAAAGTCATTTTAGAGTTCGGATAAGTGATTAACAGTGGTTGCAAAGTCATTACAATTGTTGGGCAAAGTAATTTTAGAGTTCGGATAAGTGATTAACAGTGGTTGGCAAAGTCATTCAATTGATGGGCAAAGTCATTTTTAGAGTTCGGATAAGTGATTAACAGTGGTTGCAAAGTCATTACAATTGTTGGGCAAAGTTTTTAGAGTTCGGATAAGTGATTAACAGTGGTTGGCAAAGTCATTCAATTGATGGGCAAGTCATTTTTAGAGTTCGGATAAGTGATTAACAGTGGTTGGCAAAGTCATTACAATTGTTGGGCAAAGTCATTTTTAGAGTTCGGATAAGTGATTAACAGTGGTTGGCAAAGTCATTCAATTGATGGGCAAAGTCATTTTTAGAGTTCGGATAAGTGATTAACAGTGGTTTGCAAAGTCATTACAATTGTTGGGCAAAGTCATTTTTAGAGTTCGGATAAGTGATTAACAGTGGTTGGCAAATCATTACAATTGTTGGGCAAAGCAAAGTTTTTAGAGTTCGGATAAGTGATTAACAGTGGTTGGCAAAGTCATTACAATTGTTGGGCAAAGTCGTTTTTAGAGTTCGGATAATGATTAACAGTGGTTGGCAAAGTCATTACAATTGTTGGGTAAAGTCGTTTTTAGAGGTCGGATAAGTGATTAACATTAGTTGGCAAAGTCATTACAATTGTTGGGCAAAGTCATTTTTAGAGTTCCGATAAGTGATTAACAGTGGTTGGCAAAGTCATTACAATTTCGGGGCAAAGTCATTTTTAGAGTTCGGATAAGTGATTAATAGTGGTTGGCAAAGTCATTACAATTGTTGGGCAAAGTCATTTTTAGAGTTCGGATAAGTGATTACAGTGGTTGCAAAGTCATACAATTTGGGTGAGTTTTTAGAGTTCGGATAAGTGATTAACAGTGGTTTGCAAAGTCATTACAATTTTGGGCAAAGTCATTTTTAGAGTTCGGATAAGTGATTAACAGTGGTTGGCAAAGTCATTACAATTTCGGGGCAAAGTCGTTTTTAGAGGTCGGATAAGTGATTAACAGTAGTTTGCAAAGTCATTACAATTGTTTGGCAAAGTCATTTTTAGAGGTCGGATAAGTGATTAACAGTGGTTGGCAAAGTCATTACAATTGTTGGGCAAAGTCATTTTTAGAGTTCGGATAAGTGATTAACAGTGGTTTGCAAAGTCATTACAATTATTGGGCAGTCATTTTTAGAGTTCGGATAACTGATTAATAGTGGTTGGCAAAGTCATTACAATTGTTGGGCAAAGTCATTTTTAGAGTTCGGATAAGTGATTAACAGTGGTTGGCAAAGTCATTACAATTGTGGGCAAAGTCATTTTAGAGTTCGGATAAGTGATTAACAGTGGTTTGCAAAGTCATTACAATTGTTGGGCAAAGTCATTTTAAAAGTTCGGATAAGTGATTAACAGTGGTTGGCAAAGTCATTACAATTTCGGGGCTAAGTCGTTTTTAGAGTTCGGATAAGTGATTAACAGTGGTTTGCAAAGTCATTACAATTGTTGGGCAAAGTCATTTTTAGAGTTCGGATAAGTGATTAACAGTGGTTTGCAAAGTCATTACAATTGTTGGGCAAAGTAATTTTTAGAGTTCGGATAAGTGATTAACAGTGGTTGGCAAAGTCATTTCAATTGATGGGCAAAGTCATTTTTAGAGTTCGGATAAGTGATTAACAGGGTTGCAAAGTCATTACAATTGTTGGGCAAAGTATTTTTAGAGTTCGGATAAGTGATTAACAGTGGTTGGCAAAGTCATTCAATTGATGGGCAAAGTCATTTTTAGAGTTCGGATAAGTGATTAACAGTGGTTGGCAAAGTCATTACAATTGTTGGGCAAAGTCATTTTTAGAGTTCGGATAAGTGATTAACAGTGGTTGGCAAAGTCATTCAATTGAGGCAAAGTCATTTTTAGAGTTCGGATAAGTGATTAACAGTGGTTTGCAAAGTCATTACAATTGTTGGGCAAAGTAATTTTTAGAGTTCGTTTAAGTGATTAACAGTGGTTGGCAAAATCATTACAATTGTTGGGCAAAGTCATTTTTAGAGTTCGTATAAGTGATTAACAGTGGTTGGCAAAGTCATTACAATTGTTGGGTAAAGTCGTTTTTAGAGGTCGGATAAGTGATTAACAGTGGTTGGCGAAGTCATTACAATTTCGGGGCAAAGTCATTTTTAGAGTTCGGATAAGTGATTAATAGTGGTTGGCAAAGTCATTACAATTGTTGGGTAAAGTCATTTTAAGAGTTCGGATAAGTGATTAACAGTGGTTGGCAAAGTCATTGCAATTGTTGGGCAAAGTCATTTTTAGAGTTCGGATAAGTGATTAATAGTGGTGGCAAAGTCATTACAATTGTTGGGCAAAGTCATTTTTAGAGTTCGGATAAGTGATTAACAGTGGTTGGCAAAGTCATTACAATTGTTGGGCAAAGTCATTTTTAGAGTTCGGATAAGTGATTAACAGTGGTTTGCAAAGTCATTACAATTGTTGGGCAAAGATTTTTAGAGTTCGTTTAAGTGATTAACAGGGTTGGCAAAATCATTACAATTGTTGGGCAAAGTCATTTTTAGAGATCGTATAAGTGATTAACAGTGGTTGGCAAAGTCATTACAATTGTTGGGTAAAGTCGTTTTTAGAGGTCGGATAAGTGATTAACATTAGTTGGCAAAGTCATTACAATTGTTGGGCAAAGTCATTTTTAGAGTTCGGATAAGTGATTAACATTAGTTGGCAAAGTCATTGCAATTGTTGGGCAAAGTCATTTTTAGAGTTCCGATAAGTGATTAACAGTGGTTGGCGAAGTCATTACAATTTCGGGGCAAAGTCATTTTTAGAGTTCGGATAAGTGATTAATAGTGGTTGGCAAAGTCATTACAATTGTTGGGTAAAGTCATTTTAAGAGTTCGGATAAGTGATTAACAGTGGTTGGCAAAGTCATTGCAATTGTTGGGCAAAGTCATTTTAGAGTTCGGATAAGTGATTAAGTGGTTGGCAAAGTCATTACAATTGTTGGGCAAAGTCATTTTAGAGTTCGGATAAGTGTTAACAGTGGTTGGCAAAGTCATTACATTGTTGGGCAAAGTCATTTTTAGAGTTCGGATAAGTGATTAACAGTGGTTGCAAAGTCATTACAATTGTTGGGCAAAGTCATTTTTAAGTTCGGATAAGTGATTAACAGTGGTTGGCAAAGTCATTACAATTCGGGGCTAAGTCGTTTTTAGAGTCGGATAAGTGATTAACAGTAGTTGGCATGTCATTACAATTGTTGGGTAAAGTCATTTTTAGAGTTCGGATAAGTGATTAACAGTGGTTGGCAAAGTCATTACAATTGTTGGGCAAAGTCATTTTTAGAGTTCGGATAAGTGATTAACAGTGGTTGGCAAAGTCATTTCAATTGATGGGCAAAGTCATTTTTAGAGATCGGATAGGTGATTAACAGTGGTTGGCAAAGTCATTTCAATTGATGGGCAAAGTAATTTTTAGAGTTCGGATAAGTGATTAACAGAGGTTGGCAAAGTCATTACAATTGTTGGGCAAAGTCATTTTTAGAGTTCGTTTAAGTGATTAACAGTGGTTGGCAAAATCATTACAATGTTGGGCAAAGTCATTTTAGAGTTCGTATAAGTGATTAACAGTGGTTGGCAAAGTCATTACAATTGTTGGGCAAAGTCATTTTAGAGTTCGGATAAGTGATTAACAGTGGTGGCAAAGTCATTTCAATTGTTGGGCAAAGTCATTTTTAGAGTTCGGATAAGTGATTAACAGTGGTTGGCAAAGTCATTACAATGTTGGGTAAAGTCGTTTTAGGTCGGATAAGTGATTACATTAGTTGGCAAAGTCATTACAATTGTTGGGCAAAGTCATTTTTAGAGTTCGGATAAGTGATTAACAGTGGTTGGCAAAGTCATTACAATTTCGGGGCAAAGTCATTTTTAGAGTTCGGATAAGTGATTAATAGTGGTTGGCAAAGTCATTACAATTGTTGGGCAAAGTCATTTTTAGAGTTCGTTTAAGTGATTAACAGTGGTTGGCAAAATCATTACAATTGTTGGGCAAAGTCATTTTTAGAGTTCTATAAGTGATTAACAGTGGTTGGCAAAGTCATTTCAATTGTTGGGCAAAGTCATTTTTAGAGTTCGGATAAGTGATTAACAGTGGTTGGCAAAGTCATTACAATTGCTGGTTAAAGTCGTTTTTAGAGGTCGGATAAGTGATTAACATTAGTTGGCAAAGTCATTACAATTGTTGGGCAAAGTCATTTTTAGAGTTCGGATAAGTGATTAACAGTGGTTGGCAAAGTCATTACAATTGTGGGCAAAGTCATTTTTAGAGTTCGGAAGTGATTAACAGTGGTTTGCAAGTCATTACAATTATTGGGCAAAGTCATTTAGAGTTCGGATAAGTGATTAATAGTGGTTGGCAAAGTCATTACAATTGTTGGGCAAAGTCATTTTTAGATTCGGTAAGTGATTAACAGTGGTTGGCAAAGTCATTACAATGTTGGGCAAAGTCATTTTTAAAGTTCGGATAAGTGATTAACAGTGGTTGGCAAAGTCTTACAATTGTTGGGCAAAGTCATTTTTAGAGTTCGGATAAGTGATTAACAGTGGTTGCAAAGTCATTACAATTGTTGGGCAAAGTAATTTTTAGAGTTCGGATAAGTGATTAACAGTGGTTGGCAAAGTCATTTCAATTGATGGGCAAAGTCATTTTAGAGTTCGGATAAGTGAACAGTGGTTGGCAAAGTCATTACAATTGTTGGGCAAAGTCATTTTTAGAGTTCGGATAAGTGATTAACAGTGGTTGGCAAAGTCATTTCAATTGATGGGCAAGTCAGTTTTAGAGTTCGGATAAGTGATTAACAGTGGTTTGCAAAGTCATTACAATTGTTGGGGCAAAGTAATTTTTAGAGTTCGGATAAGTGATTAACAGTGGTTGGCAAAGTCATTTCAATGATGGGCAAAGTCATATTTTAGAGTTCGGATAAGTGATTAACAGTGGTTGCAAAGTCATTACAATTGTTGGGCAAAGTCATTTTTAGAGTTCGTTTAAGTGATTAACAGTGGTTGGCAAAATCTTACAATGGTGGGCAAAGTCATTTTTAGAGTTCGTATAAGTGATTAACAGTGGTGGCAAAGTACAATTGTTGGGCAAAGTCATTTTAGAGTTCGGATAAGTGATTAACAGTGGTTGGCAAAGTCATTA
>JAILYF010000357.1:0-39847 GCA_025491095.1 Brachionus asplanchnoidis | reverse complement strand
TGACTTTGCCACTTGTATGACTTTGCCAACCACTGTTAATCACTTTATCCGACTCTAAAAACTTTGCCAACAATTGTAATGACTTTGCCAACCACTGTAACACTTATCCTCCTCTAAAATGACTTTGCCCAACAATTGTAATGACTTTGCACCACTGTTAATCACTTATCCGATCCTAAAATGACTTTTCCCAACAATTGTAATGACTTTGCCAACCACTGGGTAATCACTTATCCGACTCTAAAAATGACTTTGCCCAACAATTGTAATGACTTTGCCAAACCACTGTTACACTTATCCGATCTCTAGAAATGACTTTGCCCACAATTGAAATGACTTTGTCACCACTGTAATTTCACTTATTCGACCTCTAAAATACTTTGCCCAACATTGTAATTACTTTTGCCAACTACTGTTAATCACTTATCCACCTCTAAAATTAACTAGCCAACAATTGTAATGACTTGCCAACCACTGTTAATCACTTATCCGACCTCTAAATGACTTGCCCAACAATTAAGACTTTGCCAACCACTGTTAATCACTTCCGATCCTAAATGACTTTGCCAACAATTGTAAATGACTTTGCCAACACACTGTTAATCACTTATCCGACCTCTAAATATAACTTGCCCAACAATTTGACTTTGCCAACCACTGTTAATCACTTATCCGATCTCTAAAAATGACTTTGCCTAACAATTAATGACTTTCCAACCACTGTTAATCACTTATCCGAACTCTAAAAATGACTTAGCCCAAAATTGTAATGACTTTACCACTACTGTTAATCACTTATCCAACCTCTAAAATAACTTTGACCAACATTGTAATGACTTTGCCAACCACTGTTATCACTTATCCGACCTCTAAAAATAACTTTGCCAACAATTGTAATGACTTTGCCAACACACTGTTAATCACTTATCCAACCCTAAAAAAATGACTTTGCCTAACAATTGTAATGACTTTACCAACTACTGTTAATCACTTATCCGACCCCTAAAAATAACTTGACCAAAATTGTAATGACTTTGCCACCACTGTTAATCACTTATCCGACCTCTAAAATGACTTTGCCCAACAATTGTAATGACTTTGCCAACTCTGTTAAGCACTTCCAACCTCTAAAATGAACTTTGCCAACAATTGTAATACTTTACCAACTACTGTTAATCACTTATCCGACCTCTAAAATAACTTTACCAACAATTGTAATGACTTTGCCAACCACTGTTAATCACTTATCCAACCTCTACAAATGACTTTGCCTAACAATTGTGAATGACTTTACCAACTCCTGTTAATCACTTATCCAACCTCTAAAATAACTTTGCCAAAAATTGTAATGACTTTGCCAACCACTGTTAATCACTTATCCGACCTCTAAAAATGACTTTGCCCAACAATTGTTGACTTTGCAACCACTGTTAATCACTTATCCAACCTCTAAAAATACTTTGCCCAACAATTGTAATGACTTTACCAACACTGTTAATCACTTATCCGATCTCTAAAATAACTTTGACCAAACAATTGTAATGACTTTGCCAACCACTGTTAATCACTTATCCGAACCTCTAAAATGACTTTGCCCAACAATTGTAATGACTTTACCAACCACTGTTAATCCTTATCCAACTCTAAAATACTTTGCCCAACAATTGTAATGACTTGCAACCACTGTTAATCACTTATCCAACCTCTAAAAATGACTTGCCCAACAATTGTAATGACTTTGCCAACTACTGTTAATCACTTATCCACCTCTAAAAATACTTTGCAACAATTGTAATGACTTTGCCAACCACTGGTTAATCACTTACCGACCTCTAAAAATAACTTTGCCCAAATTGTAATGACTTTGCCAACCACTGTTAATCACTTATCCACCTCTAAAATGACTTTGCCTAACATTGTAATGACTTTACCACTACTGTTAATCACTTATCCAACCTCTAAAAATAACTTTGACCAAAATTGTAATGACTTGCCAACCACTGTTAATCACTTATCCGACCTCTAAAAATGACTTGCCCAACAATTGTAATGACTTTGCCAACTACTGTTAATCACTTATCCAACCTCTAAAATGAACTTTGACCAACAATTGTAATGACTTTTCCAACTGTTAATCACTTCCGACCTCTAAAAATGACTTTGCCACAATTGTAATGACTTTGCCAACCACTGTTAATCACTTATCCCACCTCTAAAAATGACTTTGCCAACAATTGTAATGACTTTGCCAACCACTGTTAATCACTTATCCACCTCTAAAAATAACTTTGCCAACATTGTAATGACTTTGCCAACCACTGTTATCACTTATCCGACCTCTAAAATGACTTTGCCAACAATTGTAATGACTTTTGCCAACCACTGTTAATCACTTATCCGACCTCTAAAATTAACTTCCCACATTGTAATGACTTTGCCAACTACTGTTAATCACTTATCCGACTCTAAAAATGACTTTGCCAACAATTGTAATGACTTTGCCAACCACTGTTAATCACTTATCCGACTCTAAAATGACTTTGCCCAACAATTGTAATGACTTTGCCAACCACTGTTAATCACTTATCCACCTCTAAAAACTTTGCCCAACAATTGTAATGACTTTGCCACCACTGTTAATCACTTATCCGAACCTCTAAAAATAACTTTGCCAACAATTGTAATGACTTTCCAACCACTGTTAATCACTTATCCGACTCTAAAATGACTTGCCCAAATTGTAATGACTTTTCCACTACTGTAATCACTTATCCAACCTCTAAAATAACTTTGACCAACAATTGTAAGACTTTGCCAACCACTGTTCACTTATCCGACCTCTAAAATAACTTTGACCAACAATTGTAATGACTTTGCCAACCACTGTTAATCACTTATCCAACCTCTAAAAAGACTTTGCCAACAATTGTAATGACTTTACCAACTACTGTTAATCACTTATCCAACCCTAAAATACTTTGACCAAAATTGTAATGACTTTGCCAACCACTGTTAATCACTTATCCGACCTCTAAAAAGACTTTGCCCACAATTGTAATGACTTTGCCAACTACTGTTAATCACTTATCCACCTCTAAAATAACTTTGACCAACAATTGTAATGACTTTGCCAACCACTGTTACACTTATCCGACCTCTAAAATACTTTGCCAACATTGTAATGACTTTGCCAACCACTGTTAATCACTTATCCAACCTCTAAAAATACTTTGCCCAACAATTGTAATGACTTTGCCAACTACTGTTAATCACTTATCCGACCTCTAAAAATACTTTGACCACAATTGTAATGACTTTGCCAACCACTGTTAATCACTTATCCGACCTCTAAAATGACTTTGCCCAACAATTGTAATGACTTTGCCAACCACTGTTAATCACTTATCCGACTCTAAAATAACTTTGCCAACAATTGTAATGACTTTGCCAACCACTGTTAATCACTTATCCGACCTCTAAAAATGACTTTGCCAACAATTGTAATGACTTTGCCCACTGTTAATCACTTATCGACTCTAAAATGACTTTGCCCAACAATTGTAATGACTTTGCCACCACTGTTAATCACTTATCCGACCTCTAAAAATGACTTTGCCAACAATTGTAATGACTTTGCAACCACTGTTAATCACTTATCCGACCTCTAAAATGAACTTTGACCAACAATTGTAATGACTTTGCCAACCACTGTTAATCACTTATCCGACTCTAAAAATGACTTTGCCCAACAATTGTAATGACTTTGCCAACCACTGTTAATCACTTATCCGACCTCTAAAATGACTTTGCCCAACAATTGTAATGACTTTGCCAACCACTGTTAATCACTTATCCGACCTCTAAAAATGACTTTGCCCAACAATTGTGACTTTGCCAACCACTGTTAATCACTTATCCGAACTCTAAAAATGACTTTGCCCAACAATTGTAATGACTTTGCCAACCACTGTTAATCACTTATCCGATCTCTAAAATGACTTTGCCCAACAATTGAAGACTTTGCCAACCACTGTTAATCACTTATCCGACCTCTAAAAATGACTTTGCCCAACAATTGTAATGACTTTGCCAACCACTGTTAATCACTTATCCGACCTCTAAAAATACTTGCCCAACAATTGTAATGACTTTGCCAACCACTGTTAATCACTTATCCGACCTCTAAAATGACTTTGCCACAATTAATGACTTTTCCAACCACTGTTAATCACTTATCCGAACCTCTAAAAATGACTTAGCCCAACAATTGTAATGACTTTGCCAACTACTGTTAATCACTTATCCACCTCTAAAATAACTTTGACCAACAATTGTAATGACTTTGCCAACCACTGTTAATCACTTATCCGACCTCTAAAATACTTTGACCAACATTGTAATGACTTTGCCAACCACTGTTAATCACTTATCCAACCTCTAAAAATGACTTTGCCAACAATTGTAATGACTTTACCAACTACTGTTAATCACTTATCCACCTCTAAAAAACTTTGACCAAAATTGTAATGACTTTGCCAACCACTGTTAATCACTTATCCGACCTCTAAAATGACTTTGCCCAACAATTGTAATGACTTTGCCAACCACTGTTAATCACTTATCCAACCTCTAAAAATACTTTGACCAACAATTGTAATGACTTTACCAACCACTGTTAATCACTTATCCGACCTCTAAAAATACTTTGCCAACAATTGTAATGACTTTGCCAACCACTGTTAATCACTTATCCGACCTCTAAAAATGACTTTGCCCAACAATTGTAATGACTTTCCAACCACTGTTAATCACTTATCCGACCTCTAAAAATAACTTTGACCAACAATTGTAATGACTTTGCCAACCACTGTTAATCACTTATCCGACCTCTAAAAATGACTTTGCCCAACAATTGTAATGACTTTGCCAACCACTGTTAATCACTTATCCGACTCTAAAAATGACTTTGCCCAACAATTGTAATGACTTTACCAACCACTGTTAATCACTTATCCAACCTCTAAAATGACTTGCCAACAATTGTAATGACTTTGCCAACCACTGTTAATCACTTATCCGACCTCTAAAATGACTTTGCCCAACAATTGTAATGACTTTGCCAACCACTGTTAATCACTTATCCGACTCTAAAATACTTTGCCAACAATTGTAATGACTTTGCCAACCACTGTTAATCACTTATCCGACCTCTAAAAATGACTTTGCCCAACAATTGTAATGACTTTGCCAACCACTGTTAATCACTTATCCGATCTCTAAAATACTTTGCCAACAATTGTAATGACTTTGCCAACCACTGTTAATCACTTATCCGACCTCTAAAAATGACTTTGCCCAACAATTAATGACTTTGCCAACCACTGTTAATCACTTATCCGAACTCTAAAAATGACTTTGCCCAACAATTGTAATGACTTTGCCAACCACTGTTAATCACTTATCCGAACCCTAAAATGAACTTGACCAACAATTGTAATGACTTTGCCAACCACTGTTAATCACTTATCCGACCTCTAAAATGACTTTGCCCAACAATTGTAATGACTTTGCCAACCACTGTTAATCACTTATCCAACCTCTAAAAATAACTTTGACCACAATTGTAATGACTTTGCCAACCACTGTTAATCACTTATCCGACCTCTAAAAATGACTTTGCCCAACAATTGTAATGACTTTGCCAACCACTGTTAATCACTTATCCGAACTCTAAAATGACTTTGCCCAACAATTGTAATGACTTTGCCAACCACTGTTAATTACTTCCCATCTCTAAAATGACTTTGCCCAACAATTGTAATGACTTTGCCAACCACTGTAATCACTTATCCGACCTCTAAAATGACTTTGCCCAACAATTGTAATGACTTTGCCAACCACTGTTAATCACTTATCCGACCTCTAAAATAACTTTGCCAACAATTGTAATGACTTTGCCAACCACTGTTAATCACTTATCCGACTCTAAAATGACTTTGCCCAACAATTGTAATGACTTTGCCAACCACTGTTAATCACTTATCCGACTCTAAAATGACTTTGCCCAACAATTGTAATGACTTTGCCAACCCTGTTAATCACTTATCCGAACTCTAAAATGACTTTGCCCAACAATTGTAATGACTTTACCAACTGTTAATCACTTATCCGATCTAAAAATGACTTTGCCAACAATTGTAATGACTTTGCCAACCACTGTTAATCACTTATCCGACCTCTAAAAATACTTTGCCCAACAATTGTAATGACTTTGCCAACCACTGTTAATCACTTATCCGACCTCTAAAAATGACTTTGCCCAACAATTGTAATGACTTTGCCAACCACTGTTAATCACTTATCCGACCTCTAAAAATGACTTTGCCCAACAATTGTAATGACTTGCCAACCACTGTTATTCACTTATCCGAACTCTAAAAATGACTTTGCCAACAATTGTAATGACTTTACCACTGTTAATCACTTATCCGACCTCTAAAAATACTTTGCCAACAATTGTAATGACTTTGCCAACCACTGTTAATCACTTATCCGACCTCTAAAATGACTTTGCCCAACAATTGTAATGACTTTGCCAACCACTGTTAATCACTTATCCGACCTCTAAAAATGACTTTGCCAACAATTGTAATGACTTTGCCAACCACTGTTAATCACTTATCCGACCTCTAAAAATGACTTTGCCCAATTGTAATGACTTTGCCAACTACTGTTAATCACTTATCCGACCTCTAAAAATGACTTTGCCAACAATTGTAATGACTTTGCCAACCACTGTTAATCACTTATCCGACCTCTAAAATGACTTTGCCCAACAATTGTAATGACTTTGCCAACCACTGTTAATCACTTATCCGACCTCTAAAATACTTTGACCAACAATTGTAATGACTTTGCCAACCACTGTTAATCACTTATCCGACCTCTAAAATGACTTTGCCCAACAATTGTAATGACTTTGCCAACCACTGTTAATCACTTATCCGAACCTCTAAAAATACTTTGCCAACAATTGTAATGACTTTGCCAACCACTGTTATCACTTATCCGACCCTAAAATGACTTTGCCCAACAATTGTAATGACTTTGCCAACCACTGTTAATCACTTATCCGACCTCTAAAAATGACTTTGACCAACAATTGTAATGACTTTGCCAACCACTGTTAATCACTTATCCGACTCTAAAATACTTTGCCCAATTGTAATGACTTTGCCAACCACTGTTAATCACTATCCGACCTCTAAAAATGACTTTGCCCAACAATTGTAATGACTTTGCCAACCACTGTTAATCACTTATCCGACCTCTAAAAATGACTTTGCCCAACAATTGTAATGACTTGCCAACCACTGTTAATCACTTATCCGACCTAAAATGACTTTGCCCAACAATTGTAATGACTTTGCCAACCACTGTTAATCACTTATCCACCTCTAAAAATACTTTGCCAACAATTGTAATGACTTTGCCAACCACTGTTAATCACTTATCCGACCTCTAAAAATGACTTTGCCCCAATTGTAATGACTTTGCCAACCACTGTTATCACTTATCCGACCTCTAAAAATACTTTGCCAACAATTGTAATGACTTTGCCAACCACTGTTAATCACTTATCCGACCTAAAAATGACTTTGCCCAACAATTGTAATGACTTTGCCAACCACTGTTAATCACTTATCCGACTCTAAAAATGACTTTGCCCAACAATTGTAATGACTTTGCCAACCACTGTTAATCACTTATCCGACTCTAAAATACTTTGCCAACAATTTAATGACTTTGCCAACCACTGTTAATCACTTATCAACCTCTAAAATGACTTTGCCAACAATTGTAATGACTTTGCCAACCACTGTTAATCACTTATCCGACCTTAAAAATACTTTGACCAACAATTGTAATGACTTTGCCAACCACTGTTAATCACACTTATCCGACTCTAAAATGACTTTGCCAACAATTGTAATGACTTTGCCAACCACTGTTAATCACTTATCCGAACTCTAAAAATGACTTTGCCCAACAATTGTAATGACTTTGCCAACCACTGTTATCACTTATCCGACCTCTAAAAATAACTTTGACCAACATTGTAATGACTTTGCCAACCACTGTTAATCACTTATCCGACCTCTAAAAATGACTTTGCCCAATTGTAATGACTTTGCCAACCACTGTTAATCACTTATCCGACCTTAAAAATACTTTGACCAAAATTGTAATGACTTTGCCAACCACTGTTAATCACTTATCCGACCTCTAAAAATGAATTTGACCAACAATTGTAATGACTTTGAACCACTGTTAATCACTTATCCGACCTCTAAAATGACTTTGCCCACAAGTAATGACTTTGCCAACCACTGTTAATCACTTATCCGATCTCTAGAAATGACTTTGCCCAACAATTGTAATGACTTTGCCAACCACTGTTTCACTATCCGAACTCTAAAATGACTTTGCCCAATTGTAATGACTTTGCCAACCACTGTTAATCACTTATCCGACTCTAAAAATGACTTTGCCCAACAATTGTAATGACTTTGCCAACCACTGTTAATCACTTATCCGACCTCTAAAAATGACTTTGACCAACAATTGTAATGACTTTGCCAACCACTGTTAATCACTTATCCGACCTCTAAAAATGACTTTGCCAACAATTGTAATGACTTTGCCAACCACTGTTAATCACTTATCCGACCTCTAAAATGACTTTGCCCAACAATTGTAATGACTTTGCCAACCACTGTTAATCACTTATCCGACCTCTAAAAAACTTTGACCAACAATTGTAATGACTTTGCCAACCACTGTTAATCACTTATCCGACCTCTAAAAATGACTTTGCCCAACAATTGTAATGACTTTGCCAACCACTGTTAATCACTTATCCGACCTCTAAAAATGACTTTGCCCAACAATTGTAATGACTTTGCCAACCACTGTTAATCACTTATCCGACCTCTAAAAATGACTTTGCCCAACAATTGTAATGACTTTGCCAACCACTGTTAATCACTTATCCGATCTCTAAAATGACTTTCCCAACAATTGTAATGACTTTGCCAACCACTGTTAATCACTATCCGACTCTAAAATGACTTTGCCCAAAATTGTAATGACTTTGCCAACCACTGTTAATCACTTATCCGATCTCTAAATGACTTTGCCAACAATTGTAATGACTTTGCCAACCACTGTTAATCACTTATCCGACTCTAAAAATGACTTTGCCCAATTTGTAATGACTTTGCCAACCACTGTTAATCACTTATCCGACTCTAAAATGACTTTGCCCAACAATTGTAATGACTTTGCCAACCACTGTTAATCACTTATCCGACTCTAAAAATGACTTTGCCCAACAATTGTAATGACTTTGCCAACCACTGTTAATCACTTATCCGACCTCTAAAATGACTTTCCCAACAATTGTAATGACTTTGCCAACCACTGTTAATCACTATCCGACCTCTAAAATGACTTTGCCCAACAATTGTAATGACTTTGCCAACCACTGTTAATCACTTATCCGACTCTAAAATGACTTTGCCCAACAATTGTAATGACTTTGCCAACCACTGTTAATCACTTATCCGACCTCTAAAAATGACTTTGCCCAACAATTGTAATGACTTTGCCAACCACTGTTAATCACTTATCCGACCTCAAAAATGACTTTGCCCAAAATTGTAATGACTTTGCCAACCACTGTTAATCACTTATCCGACCTCTAAAATACTTTGACCAACAATTGTAATGACTTTGCCAACCACTGTTAATCACTTATCCGACCTCTAAAATGACTTTGCCCAACAATTGTAATGACTTTGCCAACCACTGTTAATCACTTATCCGACCTCTAAAAATGACTTTGCCCAACAATTGTAATGACTTTGCCAACCACTGTTAATCACTTATCCGACCTCTAAAATGACTTTGCCAACAATTGTAATGACTTTGCCAACCACTGTTAATCACTTATCCGACCTCTAAAAATGACTTTGCCCAACAATTGTAATGACTTTGCCAACCACTGTTAATCACTTATCCGACCTCTAAAATGACTTTGCCCAACAATTGTAATGACTTTGCCAACCACTGTTAATCACTTATCCGATCTAAAAATGACTTTGCCCAACAATTGTAATGACTTTGCCAACCACTGTTAATCACTTATCCGACTCTAAAATGACTTTGCCCAACAATTGTAATGACTTTGCCAACCACTGTTAATCACTTATCCGATCTCTAAAATGACTTTGCCAACAATTGTAATGACTTTGCCAACCACTGTTAATCACTTATCCGACTCTAAAATGACTTTGCCCAACAATTGTAATGACTTTGCCAACCACTGTTAATCACTTATCCGATCTCTAAAATGACTTTGCCCAACAATTGTAATGACTTTGCCAACCACTGTAATCACTTATCCGACTCTAAAAATGACTTTGACCAACAATTGTAATGACTTTGCCAACCACTGTTAATCACTTATCCGACTCTAAAATGACTTTGCCCAACAATTGTAATGACTTTGCCAACCACTGTTAATCACTTATCCGAACTCTATGACTTTGCCCAAATTGTAATGACTTTGCCAACCACTGTTAATCACTTATCCGACTCTAAAAATGACTTTGCCCAACAATTGTAATGACTTTGCCAACCACTGTTAATCACTTATCCGAACTCTAAAATGACTTTGCCAACAATTGTAATGACTTTGCCAACCACTGTTAATCACTTATCCGAACTCTAAAAATGACTTTGCCCAACAATTGTAATGACTTTGCCAACCACTGTTAATCACTTATCCGACCTCTAAAAATGACTTTGCCCAACAATTGTAATGACTTTGCCAACCACTGTTAATCACTTATCCGACCTCTAAAAATGACTTTGACCAACAATTGTAATGACTTTGCCAACCACTGTTAATCACTTATCCGACCTCTAAAATACTTTGACAATTGTAATGACTTTGCCAACCACTGTTAATCACTTATCCGAACCTCTAAAAATGACTTTGCCAACAATTGTAATGACTTTGCAACCACTGTTAATCACTTATCCACCTCTAAAATACTTTGCCAACAATTGTAATGACTTTGCCAACCACTGTTAATCACTTATCCGACCTCTAAAAATGACTTTGCCCAACAATTGTAATGACTTTGCCAACCACTGTTAATCACTTATCCGAACTCTAAAATGACTTTGCCCAACAATTGTAATGACTTTGCCAACCACTGTTAATCACTTATCCGACTCTAAAAACTTTGCCCAATTGTAATGACTTTGCCAACCACTGTTAATCACTTATCCGACTCTAAAATGACTTTGCCCAACAATTGTAATGACTTTGCCAACCACTGTTAATCACTTATCCGACCTCAAAAATGACTTTGCCCAACAATTGTAATGACTTTGCCAACCACTGTTAATCACTTATCCGACTCTAAAAATGACTTTGCCAACAATTGTAATGACTTTGCCAACCACTGTTAATCACTTATCCGACCTCTAAAAATGACTTTGCCCACAATTGTAATGACTTTGCCAACCACTGTTAATCACTTATCCGACCTCAAAAATGACTTTGCCCAACAATTGTAATGACTTTGCCAACCACTGTTAATCACTTATCCGACCTCTAAAAATGACTTTGCCCAACAATTGTAATGACTTTGCCAACCACTGTTAATCACTTATCCGATCTAAAAATGACTTTGCCCAACAATTGTAATGACTTTGCCAACCACTGTTAATCACTTATCCGACTCTAAAATGACTTTGCCCAAAATTGTAATGACTTTGCCAACCACTGTTAATCACTTATCCGATCTAAAATGACTTTGCCCAACAATTGTAATGACTTTGCCAACCACTGTTAATCACTTATCCGACCTCTAAAAACTTTGCCCAACAATTGTAATGACTTTGCCAACCACTGTTAATCACTTATCCGACCTCAAAAATGACTTTGCCCAAATTTAATGACTTTGCCAACCACTGTTAATCACTTATCCGACCTCTAAAAATACTTTGCCAACAATTGTAATGACTTTGCCAACCACTGTTAATCACTTATCCGACCTCTAAAAATGACTTTGCCAACAATTGTAATGACTTTGCCAACCACTGTTAATCACTTATCCGACCTCTAAAAATGACTTTGCCCAACAATTGTAATGACTTTGCCAACCACTGTTAATCACTTATCCGACTCTAAAATGACTTTCCCAACAATTGTAATGACTTTGCCAACCACTGTTAATCACTTATCCGACTCTAAAATGACTTTGCCCAATTTGTAATGACTTTGCCAACCACTGTTAATCACTTATCCGACTCTAAAATGACTTTGCCCAACAATTAATGACTTTGCCAACCACTGTTAATCACTTATCCGACTCTAAAATGACTTTGCCCAATTGTAATGACTTTGCCAACCACTGTTAATCACTTATCCGACCTCTAAAAATGACTTTGCCAACAATTGTAATGACTTTGCCAACCACTGTTAATCACTTATCCGATCTCTAAAATGACTTTGCCCAACAATTGTAATGACTTTGCCAACCACTGTTAATCACTATCCGACTCTAAAAATGACTTTGCCCAAAATTGTAATGACTTTGCCAACCACTGTTAATCACTTATCCGACTCTAAAATGACTTTGCCCAACAATTGTAATGACTTTGCCAACCACTGTTAATCACTTATCCGACCTAAAAATGACTTTGCCCAAAATTGTAATGACTTTGCCAACCACTGTTAATCACTTATCCGACCTCTAAAATGACTTTGCCCAACAATTGTAATGACTTTGCCAACCACTGTTAATCACTTATCCGACCTCAAAAATACTTTGCCAACAATTGTAATGACTTTGCCAACCACTGTTAATCACTTATCCGACCTCTAAAATGACTTTGCCCAACAATTGTAATGACTTTGCCAACCACTGTTAATCACTTATCCGACCTAAAATGACTTTGCCCAAAATTGTAATGACTTTGCCAACCACTGTTAATCACTTATCTACCTCTAAAATGACTTTGCCCAACAATTGTAATGACTTTGCCAACCACTGTTAATCACTTATCCGACCTCTAAAAATGACTTTGCCAACAATTGTAATGACTTTGCAACCACTGTTAATCACTTATCCGACCTCTAAAATGACTTTGCCAACAATTGTAATGACTTTGCCAACCACTGTTAATCACTTATCCGACTCTAAAAATGACTTTGCCCAACAATTGTAATGACTTTGCCAACCACTGTTAATCACTTAATCCGACTCTAAAATGACTTTGCCCAATAATTGTAATGACTTTGCCAACCACTGTTAATCACTTATCCGATCTCTAGAAATGACTTTGCCCAACAATTGTAATGACTTTGCCAACCACTGTTAATCACTTATCCGACTCTAAAATGACTTTGCCCAACAATTGTAATGACTTTGCCAACCACTGTTAATCACTTATCCGACTCTAAAATGACTTTGCCCAACAATTGTAATGACTTTGCCAACCACTGTTAATCACTTATCCGAACTCTAAAAATGACTTTGCCAACAATTGTAATGACTTTGCCAACCACTGTTAATCACTTATCCGACTCTAAAATGACTTTGCCAACAATTGTAATGACTTTGCCAACCACTGTTAATCACTTATCCGACTCTCTAAAATGACTTTGCCCAAATTGTAATGACTTTGCCAACCACTGTTAATCACTTATCCGACTCTAAAAATGACTTTGCCAACAATTGTAATGACTTTGCCAACCACTGTTAATCACTTATCCGACTCTAAAAATGACTTTGCCCAACAATTGTAATGACTTTGCCAACCACTGTTAATCACTTATCCGACTCTAAAATGACTTTGCCCAACAATTGTAATGACTTTGCCAACCACTGTTAATCACTTATCCGACCTCTAAAATGACTTTGCCAACAATTGTAATGACTTTGCCAACCACTGTTAATCACTTATCCGACTCTAAAATGACTTTGCCAACAATTGTAATGACTTTGCCAACCACTGTTAATCACTTATCCGACTCTAAAATGACTTTGCCCAATTGTAATGACTTTGCCAACCACTGTTAATCACTTATCCGACTCTAAAAATGACTTTGCCCAACAATTGTAATGACTTTGCCAACCACTGTTAATCACTTATCCGACCTCTAAAAAACTTTGCCAACAATTGTAATGACTTTGCCAACCACTGTTAATCACTTATCCGACCTCTAAAATGACTTTGCCAACAATTGTAATGACTTTGCCAACCACTGTTAATCACTTATCCGACCTCTAAAAATGACTTTGACCAACAATTGTAATGACTTTGCCAACCACTGTTAATCACTTATCCACCTCTAAAAATGACTTTGCCCAACAATTGTAATGACTTTAACCACTGTTAATCACTTATCCGATCCTAAAAATGACTTTGCCAACAATTGTAATGACTTTGCCAACCACTGTTAATCACTTATCCGACCTCTAAAAGACTTTGCCAACAATTGTAATGACTTTGCCAACCACTGTTAATCACTTATCCGACTAAAAATGACTTTGCCCAACAATTGTAATGACTTTGCCAACCACTGTTAATCACTTATCCGACTCTAAAATGACTTTGCCCAACAATTGTAATGACTTTGCCAACCACTGTTAATCACTTATCCGACTCTAAAATGACTTTGCCCAACAATTGTAATGACTTTGCCAACCACTGTTAATCACTTATCCGACCTCTAAAAATACTTTGCCCAACAATTGTAATGACTTTGCCAACCACTGTTAATCACTTATCCGACCTCTAAAAATACTTTGCCAACAATTGTAATGACTTTGCCAACCACTGTTAATCACTTATCCGAACTCTAAAATGACTTTGCCCAACAATTGTAATGACTTTGCCAACCACTGTTAATCACTTATCCGACCTCTAAAAATGACTTTGCCCAACAATTGTAATGACTTTGCCAACCACTGTTAATCACTTATCCGACCTCTAAAAATGACTTTGCCCAACAATTGTAATGACTTTGCCAACCACTGTTAATCACTTATCCGATCTAAAATGACTTTGCCCAACAATAATGACTTTGCCCCACTGTTAATCACTTATCCGACCTCTAAAATACTTTGCCCAACAATTGTAATGACTTTGCCAACCACTGTTAATCACTTATCCGACCTCTAAAAATACTTTGACCAACAATTGTAATGACTTTGCCAACCACTGTTAATCACTTATCCGACTCTAAAATGACTTTGCCAACAATTGTAATGACTTTGCCAACCACTGTTAATCACTTATCCGACCTCTAAAATACTTTGACCAACAATTGTAATGACTTTGCCAACCACTGTTAATCACTTATCCGACCTCTAAAAATGACTTTGACCAACAATTGTAATGACTTTGCCAACCACTGTTAATCACTTATCCGACCTCTAAAAATGACTTTGCCAACAATTGTAATGACTTTGCCAACCACTGTTAATCACTTATCCGACCTCTAAAATACTTTGCCCAACAATTGTAATGACTTTGCCAACCACTGTTAATCACTTATCCGACCTCTAAAATACTTTGCCAACAATTGTAATGACTTTGCCAACCACTGTTAATCACTTATCCGACCTCTAAAAATGACTTTGACCAACAATTGTAATGACTTTGCCAACCACTGTTAATCACTTATCCGACCTCTAAAAATGACTTTGCCCAACAATTGTAATGACTTTGCCAACCACTGTTAATCACTTATCCGACCTCTAAAATACTTTGCCCAACAATTGTAATGACTTTGCCAACCACTGTTAATCACTTATCCGACCTCTAAAATGACTTTGCCCAACAATTGTAATGACTTTGCCAACCACTGTTAATCACTTATCCGACTCTAAAATGACTTTGCCCAACAATTGTAATGACTTTGCCAACCACTGTTAATCACTTATCCGACTCTAAAATGACTTTGCCCAACAATTGTAATGACTTTGCCAACCACTGTTAATCACTTATCCGACTCTAAAATGACTTTGCCCAACAATTGTAATGACTTTGCCAACCACTGTTAATCACTTATCCGACTCTAAAATGACTTTGCCCAACAATTGTAATGACTTTGCCAACCACTGTTAATCTTATCCGACCTCTAAAATGACTTTGCCCAACAATTGTAATGACTTTGCCAACCACTGTTAATCACTTATCCGACTCTAAAATGACTTTGCCCAACAATTGTAATGACTTTGCCAACCACTGTTAATCACTTATCCGACTCTAAAATGACTTTGCCCAACAATTGTAATGACTTTGCCAACCACTGTTAATCACTTATCCGACCTCTAAAATGACTTTGCCCAACAATTGTAATGACTTTGCCAACCACTGTTAATCACTTATCCGACCTCTAAAAATGACTTTGCCAACAATTGTAATGACTTTGCCAACCACTGTTAATCACTTATCCGACCTCTAAAAATGACTTTGCCCAACAATTGTAATGACTTTGCCAACCACTGTTAATCACTTATCCGACCTCTAAAATACTTTGACCAACAATTGTAATGACTTTGCCAACCACTGTTAATCACTTATCCGACCTCTAAAAATGACTTTGCCCAACAATTGTAATGACTTTGCCAACCACTGTTAATCACTTATCCGACCTCTAAAAATGACTTTGCCCAACAATTGTAATGACTTTGCCAACCACTGTTAATCACTTATCCGACCTCTAAAAATGACTTTGCCCAACAATTGTAATGACTTTGCCAACCACTGTTAATCACTTATCCGACCTCTAAAAATGACTTTGCCCAACAATTGTAATGACTTTGCCAACCACTGTTAATCACTTATCCGACCTCTAAAAATACTTTGCCAACATTTAATGACTTTGCCAACCACTGTTAATCACTTATCCGACCTCTAAAATGACTTTGCCCAACAATTGTAATGACTTTGCCAACCACTGTTAATCACTTATCCGACTCTAAAATGACTTTGCCCAACAATTGTAATGACTTTGCCAACCACTGTTAATCACTTATCCGACCTCTAAAATGACTTTGCCCAACAATTGTAATGACTTTGCCAACCACTGTTAATCACTTATCCGACCTCTAAAAATGACTTTGCCCAACAATTGTAATGACTTTGCCAACCACTGTTAATCACTTATCCGACTCTAAAATGACTTTGCCCAACAATTGTAATGACTTTGCCAACCACTGTTAATCACTTATCCGACCTCTAAAATGACTTTGCCCAACAATTGTAATGACTTTGCCAACCACTGTTAATCACTTATCCGACCTCTAAAATGACTTTGCCCAACAATTGTAATGACTTTGCCAACCACTGTTAATCACTTATCCGACCTAAAATGACTTTGCCAACAATTGTAATGACTTTGCCAACCACTGTTAATCACTTATCCGACCTCTAAAATGACTTTGCCCAACAATTGTAATGACTTTGCCAACCACTGTTAATCACTTATCCGACTCTAAAATACTTTGCCCAACAATTGTAATGACTTTGCCAACCACTGTTAATCACTTATCCGACTCTAAAATGACTTTGCCCAACAATTGTAATGACTTTGCCAACTGTTAATCACTTATCCGACCTCTAAAATGACTTTGCCCAACAATTGTAATGACTTTGCCAACCACTGTTAATCACTTATCCGACCTCTAAAAATGACTTTGCCCAACAATTGTAATGACTTTGCCAACCACTGTTAATCACTTATCCGACCTCTAAAAACTTTGCCCAACAATTGTAATGACTTTGCCAACCACTGTTAATCACTTATCCGACCTCTAAAAATGACTTTGCCCAACAATTGTAATGACTTTGCCAACCACTGTTAATCACTTATCCGACTCTAAAATGACTTTGCCCAACAATTGTAATGACTTTGCCAACCACTGTTAATCACTTATCCGACTCTAAAATGACTTTGCCCAACAATTGTAATGACTTTGAACCACTGTTAATCACTTATCCGACCTCTAAAAATGACTTTGCCCAACAATTGTAATGACTTTGCCAACCACTGTTAATCACTTATCCGACCTCTAAAAATGACTTTGCCCAACAATTGTAATGACTTTGCCAACCACTGTTAATCACTTATCCGACCTCTAAAATGACTTTGCCAACATTGTAATGACTTTGCCAACCACTGTTAATCACTTATCCGACTCTAAAATGACTTTGCCCAACAATTGTAATGACTTTGCCAACCACTGTTAATCACTTATCCGACCTCTAAAATGACTTTGCCCCAATTGTTGACTTTGCCAACCACTGTTAATCACTTATCCGACCTCTAAAATGACTTTGCCCAACAATTGTAATGACTTTGCCAACCACTGTTAATCACTTATCCGACCTCTAAAAATACTTTGCCAACATTGTAATGACTTTGCCAACACTGTTAATCACTTATCCGACCTCTAAAATGACTTTGCCCAACAATTGTAATGCTTTGCCAACCACTGTTAATCACTTATCCGACTCTAAAATGACTTTGCCCAACAATTGTAATGACTTTGCCAACCACTGTTAATCACTTATCCGACTCTAAAAATGACTTTGCCCACAATTTAGATGACTTTGCCAACCACTGTTTAATCACTTATCCGATCTCTAGAAATGACTTTGCCCAACATTTAATGACTTTGCCAACCACTGTTAATCCTTATCCGATCTCTAAAATGACTTTGCCCAACATTGTAATGACTTTTGCCACCACTGTAATCACTTATCCACCTCTAAAAATCTTTGCCCAACATTGTAATGACTTTGCCAACCACTGTTAATGCACTTATCCGACCTCTAAAAATGACTTTGCCACAATTGAATGACTTTGCCAACCACTGTTAATCACTTATCCGACTCTAAAAATGACTTTGCCCAACATTTAATGACTTTGCCAACCACTGTTAATCACTTATCCGACCTAAAATGACTTTGGCCCAACAATTGTTGACTTTGCCAACACGTTAATCACTTATCCGATCCTAGAAATGACTTTGCCAACAATTGAAATGACTTTGCCAACCACTGTTAATCCTTATCCGATCTCTAGAAATGACTTTGCCCAACAATTGTAATGACTTTGCCAACCACTGTTATCACTTATCCGACCTAAAAGACTTTGCCCAACATTGTAATGACTTTGCCAACCACTGTTTCACTTATCCGACTCTAAATGAACTTTGCCACAATTTATGACTTTGCCAACCACTGTTAATCACTTATCCGACTCTAAAAATGACTTTGCCCAACAATTGTTATGACTTTGCCAACCACTGTTAATCTTATCCGATCTCTAGAAATTACTTTGCCCAACAATTGTAAGACTTTGCCAACCACTGTTAATCACTTATCCGACTCTAAAAATGACTTTGCCCACTTAATGACTTTTGCCAACACTGTTAATCACTTATCCGACTCTAAAATGACTTTGCCCAACAATTGTAATGACTTTCCAACCACTGTTAATCACTTATCCGACTCTAAAAATGACTTTGCCCAACAATTGTAATGACTTTGCCAACCACTGTTTCACTTATCCTAACCTCTAAAATGACTTTGCCAACAATTGTAATGACTTTTCCAACCACTGTTAATCACTTATCCGATCTCTAAATTACTTTGCCCAACAATTGTATGACTTTGCCAACCACTGTTATCACTTATCCGACCTCTAAAAATGACTTTGCCCATTGTAATGACTTTGCCAACCACTGTTAATCACTTATCCGATCTCTAAAATGACTTTGCCAACAATTGTAATGACTTTGCCAACCACTGTTAATCACTTATCGATCTCTAAAATGACTTTGCCCAACAATTGTAATGACTTTGCCAACCCTGTTAATCACTTATCCGATCTCTAAAATGACTTTGCCCAACAATTGTAATGACTTTGCCAACCACTGTTAATCACTTATCCGACCTCTAAAATGACTTTGACCCAACAATTGTAATGACTTTGCCAACCACTGTAATCACTTATCCGACCTCTAAAAATGACTTTGCCAACAATTGTAATGACTTTGCCAACCACTGTTAATCATTATCCGACCTCTAAAAATGACTTTGCCCAACAATTGTAATGACTTTGCCAACCACTGTTAATCACTTATCCGACCTCTAAAAATGACTTTGCCAACAATTGTAATGACTTTGCCAACCACTGTTAATCACTTATCCGACTCTAAAATGACTTTGCCCAACAATTGTAATGACTTTGCCAACCACTGTTAATCACTTATCCGACTCTAAAATGACTTTGCCCAACAATTGTAATGACTTTGCCAACCACTGTTAATCACTTATCCGACCTCTAAAAATGACTTTGCCCAACAATTGTAATGACTTTGCCAACCACTGTTAATCACTTATCCGACCTCTAAAATACTTTGCCCAACAATTGTAATGACTTTGCCAACCACTGTTAATCACTTATCCGACCTCTAAAATACTTTGCCAACAATTGTAATGACTTTGCCAACCACTGTTAATCACTTATCCATCAAGACCTCTAAAAATGACTTTGCCCAACAATTGTAATGACTTTGCCAACCACTGTAATCACTTATCCGACCTCTAAAAATGACTTTGCCCAACAATTGTAATGACTTTGCCAACCACTGTAATCACTTATCCGACCTCTAAAAATTCTTGCCCAACAATTGTAATGACTTTGCCAACCACTGTTAATCACTTATCCGAACCTCTAAAATGACTTTGCCCACAATTGTAATGACTTTGCCAACCACTGTTATCACTTATCCGATCTCTAGAAATGACTTTGCCCACAATTGTAATGACTTTGCCAACCACTGTAATCACTTATCCGACTCTAAAATGACTTTGCCCAACAATTGTATGACTTTGCCAACCACTGTTAATCACTTATCCGACTCTAAAATTACTTTGCCCAACAATTGTAATGACTTTGCCAACCACTGTTAATCACTTATCCGACCTCTAAAATACTTTGCCAACAATTTAATGACTTTGCCAACACTGTTAATCACTTATCCGACCTCTAAAAATGACTTTGCCCAACAATTGTAATGCTTTGCCAACCACTGTTAATCACTTATCCGATCTCTAAAATGACTTTGCCCAACAATTGTAATGACTTTGCCAACCACTGTTAATCACTTATCCGACTCTAAAATGACTTTGCCCAACAATTAAATGACTTTGCCAACACTGTTAATCACTTATCTATCCGACCTCTAAAAATGACTGTGCCCAACAATTGTAATGACTTTGCCAACCACTGTTAATCACTTATCCGACCTCTAAAAATGACTTTGCCCAACAATTGTAATGACTTGCCAACCACTGTTAATCACTTATCCGACCTCTAAAAATGACTTTGCCCAACAATTGTAATGACTTTGCCAACCACTGTAATCACTTATCCGACCTCTAAAAGACTTTGACCAACAATTGTAATGACTTTGCCAACCACTGTTAATCACTTATCCGACCTCTAAAACTTTGCCAACAATTGTAATGACTTTGCCAACCACTGTTAATCACTTATCCGACTCTAAAATGACTTTGCCCAACAATTGTAATGACTTTGCCAACCACTGTTAATCACTTATCCGACCTCTAAAATGACTTTGCCCAACAATTGTATGACTTTGCCAACCACTGTTAATCACTTATCCGACCTCTAAAAAGACTTTGCCCAACAATTGTAATGACTTTGCCAACCACTGTTAATCACTTCCGACCTCTAAAATACTTTGACCAACAATTGTAATGACTTTGCCAACCACTGTTAATCACTTATCCGATCTCTAGAAATGACTTTGCCCAACAATGTAATGACTTTGCCAACCACTGTAATCACTTATCCGACCTCTAAAAGACTTTGCCCAACAATTGTATGACTTTGCCAACCACTGTTAATCACTTATCCGACCTCTAAAAATGACTTTGCCCAACAATTGTAATGACTTTGCCAACCACTGTTAATCACTTATCCGACCTCTAAAATACTTTGCCAACATTTAATGACTTTGCCAACCACTGTTAATCACTTATCCGACCTCTAAAAATGACTTTGCCCAACAATTGTAATGCTTTGCCAACCACTGTTAATCACTTATCCGATCTCTAGAAATGACTTTGCCCAACAATTGTAATGACTTTGCCAACCACTGTTAATCACTTATCCGACTCTAAAATGACTTTGCCCAACAATTAATGACTTTGCCAACCACTGTTAATCACTTATCCGAACTCTAGAAATGACTTTGCCCAACAATTGTAATGACTTTGCCAACCACTGTTAATCACTTATCCGATCTCTAAAATGACTTTGCCCAACAATTGTAATGACTTTGCCAACCACTGTTAATCACTTATCCGACCTCTAAAAATGACTTTGCCCAACAATTGTAATGACTTTGCCAACCACTGTTAATCACTTATCCGACCTCTAAAATGACTTTGCCCAACAATTGTAATGACTTTGCCAACCACTGTTAATCACTTATCCGACTCTAAAATGACTTTGCCCAACAATTGTAATGACTTTGCCAAACTGTTAATCACTTATCCGACCTCTAAAATGACTTTGCCCAACAATTGTAATGACTTTGCCAACCACTGTTAATCACTTATCCGATCTCTAGAAATTACTTTGCCCAACAATTGTAATGACTTTGCCAACACTGTTAATCACTTATCCGATCTCTAAAATGACTTTGCCCAACAATTAATGACTTTGCCAACCACTGTTAATCACTTATCCGAACTCTAAAATGACTTTGCCCAACAATTGTAATGACTTTGCCAACCACTGTTTCACTTATCCGACTCTAAAAATGACTTTGCCCAACAATTGTAATGACTTTGCCAACCACTGTTAATCACTTATCCGACCTCTAAAAATGACTTTGCCCAACAATTGTAATGACTTTGCCAACCACTGTTAATCACTTATCCGACTCTAAAATGACTTTGCCCAACAATTGTAATGACTTTGCCAACCACTGTTAATCACTTATCCGACTCTAAAATTACTTTGCCCAACATTTAATGACTTTGCCAACCACTGTTAATCACTTATCCGACCTCTAAAATGACTTTGCCCAACAATTGTAATGCTTTGCCAACCACTGTTAATCACTTATCCGACTCTAAAATCTTTGCCCAACAATTGTAATGACTTTGCCAACCACTGTTAATCACTTATCCGACTCTAAAAATACTTTGCCCAACAATTGTAATGACTTTGCCAACCACTGTTAATCACTTATCCGATCTCTAGAAATGACTTTGCCCAACAATTGTAATGACTTTGCCAACCACTGTAATCACTTATCCGACCTCTAAAATGACTTTGCCCAACAATTGTAATGACTTTGCCAACCACTGTTAATCACTTATCCGACCTCTAAAATGACTTTGCCCAACAATTGTAATGACTTTGCCAACCACTGTTAATCACTTATTCCGATCTCTAGAAATGACTTTGCCCAACAATTGTAATGACTTTGCCAACCACTGTTAATCACTTATCCGACTCTAAAAATGACTTTGCCCAACAATTGTAATGACTTTGCCAACCACTGTTAATCACTTATCCGATCTCAAAATGACTTTGCCCAACAATTGTAATGACTTTGCCAACCACTGTTAATCACTTATCCGACCTCTAAAATGACTTTGCCCAACAATTGTAATGACTTTGCCAACCACTGTTAATCACTTATCCGACCTCTAAAAATGACTTTGCCCAACAATTGTAATGACTTTGCCAACCACTGTTAATCACTTATCCGACTCTAAAAATGACTTTGCCCAACAATTGTAATGACTTTGCCAACCACTGTTAATCACTTATCCGACCTCTAAAAATGACTTTGCCCAACAATTGTAATGACTTTGCCAACCACTGTTAATCACTTATCCGACTCTAAAATGACTTTGCCCAACAATTGTAATGACTTTGCCAACCACTGTTAATCACTTATCCGACCTCTAAAAATGACTTTGCCCAACAATTGTTGACTTTGCCAACCACTGTTAATCACTTATCCGACCTCTAAAAATGACTTTGCCCAACAATTGTAATGACTTTGCCAACCACTGTTAATCACTTATCCGATCTCTAAAATGACTTTGCCCAACAATTGTAATGACTTTGCCAACCACTGTTAATCACTTATCCGACCTCTAAAATACTTTGACCAACAATTGTAATGACTTTGCCAACCACTGTTAATCACTTATCCGACTCTAAAAATGACTTTGCCAACAATTGTAATGACTTTGCCAACCACTGTTAATCACTTATCCGACCTCTAAAAATGACTTTGCCAACAATTGTAATGACTTTGCCAACCACTGTTAATCACTTATCCGACCTCTAAAATACTTTGCCAACAATTTAATGACTTTGCCAACCACTGTTAATCACTTATCCGACCTCTAAAAATACTTTGCCAACAATTGTAATGACTTTGCCAACCACTGTTAATCACTTATCCACCTCTAAAATGACTTTGCCCAACAATTGTAATGACTTTACCACTGTTAATCACTTATCCGACCTCTAAATGACTTTGCCCAACAATTGTAATGACTTTGCCAACCACTGTTAATCACTTATCCGACCTCTAAAATGACTTTGCCCAACAATTGTAATGACTTTGCCAACCACTGTTAATCACTTATCCGACCTAAAAAGACTTTGCCCAACAATTGTAATGACTTTGCCAACCACTGTTAATCACTTATCCGACCTCTAAAATGACTTTGCCCAACAATTGTAATGACTTTGCCAACCACTGTTAATCACTTATCCGATCTCTAAAATGACTTTGCCCAACAATTGTAATGACTTTGCCAACCACTGTTAATCACTTATCCGACCTCTAAAATGACTTTGCCCAACAATTGTAATGACTTTGCCAACCACTGTTAATCACTTATCCGACTCTAAAAGACTTTGCCCAACAATTGTAATGACTTTGCCAACCACTGTTAATCACTTATCCGATCTAAAATGACTTTGCCCAACAATTTAATGACTTTGCCAACCACTGTTAATCACTTATCCGACCTCTAAAATGACTTTGCCCAACAATTGTAATGACTTTGCCAACCACTGTTAATCACTTATCCGACCTCTAAAAATGACTTTGCCCAACAATTGTAATGACTTTGCCAACCACTGTAATCACTTATCCGACCTCTAAAAATGACTTTGCCCAACAATTGTAATGACTTTGCCAACCACTGTTACACTTATCCGACCTCTAAAAATACTTTGCCCAACAATTGTAATGACTTTGCCAACCACTGTTAATCACTTATCCGACCTCTAAAATGACTTTGCCCAACAATTGTAATGACTTTGCCAACCACTGTTAATCACTTATCCGACCCTAAAAATGACTTTGCCCAACAATTGTTGACTTTGCCAACCACTGTTAATCACTTATCCGACCTCTAAAATGACTTTGCCCAACTTGTAATGACTTTGCCAACCACTGTTAATCACTTATCCGATCTCTAAAATGACTTTGCCCAACAATTGTAATGACTTTGCCAACCACTGTTAATCACTTATCCGACCTCTAAAAATGACTTTGACCAACAATTGTAATGACTTTGCCAACCACTGTTAATCACTTATCCGACTCTAAAATGACTTTGCCCAACAATTGTAATGACTTTGCCAACCACTGTTAATCACTTATCCGACCTCTAAAAATGACTTTGCCCAACAATTGTAATGACTTTGCCAACCACTGTTAATCACTTATCCGACCTCTAAAAATGACTTTGCCCAACAATTGTAATGACTTTGCCAACCACTGTTAATCACTTATCCGATCTCTAAAATGACTTTGCCCAACAATTGTAATGACTTTGCCAACCACTGTTAATCACTTATCCGACCTCTAAAATACTTTGCCCAACAATTGTAATGACTTTGCCAACCACTGTTAATCACTTATCCGATCTCTAAAATGACTTTGCCCAAAATTGTAATGACTTTGCCAACCACTGTAATCACTTATCCGACCTCTAAAAATGACTTTGCCCAACAATTGTAATGACTTTGCCAACCACTGTTAATCACTTATCCGACTCTAAAATGACTTTGCCCAATTGTAATGACTTTGCCAACCACTGTTTAATCACTTATCCGACCTCTAAAATGACTTTGCCCAACAATTGTAATGACTTTGCCAACCACTGTTAATCACTTATCCGATCTCTAAAATGACTTTGCCCAACATTGTAATGACTTTGCCAACCACTGTTAATCACTTATCCGACCTCTAAAAATGACTTTGCCCAACAATTGTAATGACTTTGCCAACCACTGTTAATCACTTATCCGACCTAAAATGACTTTGCCCAACAATTGTAATGACTTTGCCAACCACTGTTAATCACTTATCCGACTCTAAAATGACTTTGCCCAACAATTGTAATGACTTTGCCAACCACTGTTAATCACTTATCCGATCTCTAAAATGACTTTGCCCAACAATTGTAATGACTTTGCCAACCACTGTTAATCACTTATCCGACCTACTAAAAATGACTTTGCCCAACAATTGTAATGACTTTGCCAACCACTGTTAATCACTTATCCGACCTCTAAAATGACTTTGCCCAACAATTGTAATGACTTTGCCAACCACTGTTAATCACTTATCCGATCTCTAAAATGACTTTGCCCAACAATTAATGACTTTGCCAACCACTGTTAATCACTTATCCGACTCTAAAATGACTTTGCCCAACAATTGTAATGACTTTGCCAACCACTGTTAATCACTTATCCGACTCTAAAATGACTTTGCCCAACAATTGTAATGACTTTGCCAACCACTGTTAATCACTTATCCGACTCTAAAATGACTTTGCCCAACAATTGTAATGACTTTGCCAACCACTGTTAATCACTTATCCGACCTCTAAAAATGACTTTGCCCAACAATTGTAATGACTTTGCCAACCACTGTTAATCACTTATCCGATCTCTAAATGACTTTGCCCAACAATTGTAATGACTTTGCCAACCACTGTTAATCACTTATCCGACCTCTAAAATGACTTTGCCAACAATTGTAATGACTTTGCCAACCACTGTTAATCACTTATCCGATCTCTAAAATGACTTTGCCCAACAATTGTAATGACTTTGCCAACCACTGTTAATTCACTTATCTACCTCTAAAAATGACTTTGCCCAACAATTGTAATGACTTTGCCAACCACTGTTAATCACTTATCCGACCTCTAAAATGACTTTGCCCAACAATTGTAATGACTTTGCCAACCACTGTTAATCACTTATCCGACCTCTAAAATGACTTTGCCCAACAATTGTAATGACTTTGCCAACCACTGTTAATCACTTATCCGACCTCTAAAAATACTTTGACCAACAATTGTAATGACTTTGCCAACCACTGTTAATCACTTATCCGATCTCTAAATGACTTTGCCCAAAATTGAATGACTTTGCCAACCACTGTTAATCACTTATCCGACCTCTAAAATGACTTTGCCCAACAATTGTAATGACTTTGCCAACCACTGTTAATCACTATCCGACCTCTAAAATACTTTGCCAACATTTAATGACTTTGCCAACCACTGTTAATCACTTATCCGACCTCTAAAAATAACTTTGCCCAACAATTGTAATGACTTTGCCAACCACTGTTAATCACTTATCCGACCTCTAAAAATGACTTTGCCCAACAATTGTAATGACTTTACCAACTACTGTTAATCACTTATCCGACCTAAAATGACTTTGCCCAACAATTGTATGACTTTGCCAACCACTGTTAATCACTTATCCGACTCTAAAATGACTTTGCCCAACAATTGTAATGACTTTGCCAACCACTGCACTTATTCCGACCTCTAAAAATGACTTTGCCCAACAATTGTATGACTTTGCCAACCACTGTTAATCACTTATCCGATCTCTAGAAATGACTTTGCCCACAATTGTAATGACTTTGCCAACCACTGTAATCACTTATCCGACCTCTAAAAATTACTTTGCCAACAATTGTAATGACTTTGCCAACCACTGTTAATCACTTATCCGACCTCTAAAAATACTTTGACCCACAATTGTAATGACTTTGCCAACCACTGTTAATCACTTAACCGATCTCTAGAAATGACTTTGCCCAACAATTGTAATGACTTTGCCAACCACTGTTAATCACTTATCCGACCTCTAAAATGACTTTGCCCAACAATTGTAATGACTTTGCCAACCACTGTTAATCACTTATCCGACCTCTAAAAATAACTTTGCCAACAATTGTAATGACTTTGCCAACACTGTTAATCACTTATCCGACCTCTAAAAATACTTTGCCCAACAATTGTAATGACTTTGCCAACCACTGTAATCACTTATCCGACCTCTAAAAATGACTTTGCCCAACAATTGTAATGACTTTGCCAACCACTGTTAATCACTTATCCGACCTCCAAAATGACTTTGCCCAACAATTGTAATGACTTTGCCGACCACTGTTAATCACTTATCCGACCTCTAAAAATGACTTTGCCCAACAATTGTAATGACTTTGCCAACCACTGAATTCACTTATCCGACCTCTAAAAATGACTTTGCCCAACAATTGTATGACTTTGCCAACCACTGTTAATCACTTATCCGATCTCTAGAAATGACTTTGCCCAACAATTGTAATGACTTTGCCAACCACTGTAATTCACTTATCCGACCCCTAAAAACTTTGCCAACAATTGTAATGACTTTGCCAACCACTGTTAATCACTCATCCGACCTCTAAAATACTTTGCCAACATTTGAATGACTTTGCCAACCACTGTTAATCACTTATCCGACCTCTAAAAATACTTTGACCAACAATTGTAATGACTTTGCCAACCACTGTTAATCACTTATCCACCTCTAAAATGACTTTGCCCAACAATTGTAATGACTTTACCAACACTGTTAATCACTTATCCGACCTCTAAATGACTTTGCCCAACAATTGTAATGACTTTGCCAACCACTGTTAATCACTTATCCGACCTCTAAAATGACTTTGCCCAACAATTGTAATGACTTTGCCAACCACTGCAATCACTTATCCGACCTCTAAAAATGACTTTGCCCAACAATTGTATGACTTTGCCAACCACTGTTGATACTTATCCGATCTCTAAAAATGACTTTGCCCAACAATTGTAATGACTTTGCCAACCACTGTAATTCACTTATCCGACCTCTAAAAATGACTTTGCCCAACAATTGTAATGACTTTGCCAACCACTGTTAATCACTTATCCGATCTCTAGAAATTACTTTGCCCAACAATTGAATGACTTTGCCAACACTGTTAATCACTTATCCGATCTCTAGAAATGACTTTGCCTAACAATTAATGACTTTGCCAACACTGTTAATCACTTATCCGAACTCTAAAATGACTTTGCCCAACAATTGTAATGACTTTGCCAACCACTGTTTCACTTATCCGATCTCTAGAAATGACTTTGCCCAACAATTGTAATGACTTTGCCAACCACTGTAATCACTTATCCGACCTCTAAAATGACTTTGCCCAACAATTGTTGACTTTGCTTACCACTGTTAATCACTTATCAACCTCTAAAAATGACTTTGCCTAACAATTGTAATGACTTTGCCAACCACTGTTAATCACTTATCCGACTCTAAAATGACTTTGCCCAACAATTGTAATGACTTTGCCAACCACTGTTAATCACTTAACCGACTCTAGAAATGACTTTGCCCAACAATTGTAATGACTTTGCCAACCACTGTTAATCACTTATCCGACCTCTAAAATACTTTGACCAACAATTGTAATGTTTGCTAACCACTGTTAATACTTATCCGACCTCTAAAATTACTTTGACCAACAATTGTAATGACTTTGCCAACCACTGTAATCACTTATCCGACCTCTAAAAATGACTTTGCCCAACATTGTAATGACTTTGCCAACCACTGTAATTCACTTATCCGACCTCTAAAAATGACTTTGCCCAACAATTGTAATGACTTTGCCAACCACTGTTAATCACTTATCCGATCTCTAGAAATTACTTTGCCCAACAATTGTAATGACTTTGCCAATCCACTGTTAATCACTTATCCGATCTCTAGAAATGACTTTGCCTAACAATTACATGACTTTGCCAACACTGTTAATCACTTATCCGACTCTAAAAATGACTTTGCCAACCACTGTTAATCACTTAACCGATCTCTAGAAATGACTTTGCCCAACAATTGTAATGACTTTGCCAACCACTGTTAATCACTTATCCGACCCTAAAATAACTTTGACCAACAATTGTAATGACTTTTCCAACCACTGTTAATCACTTATCCGATCTCTAGAAATGACTTTGCCCAACAATTGTAATGACTTTGCCAACCACTGTAATTCACTTATCCGACCTCTAAAAATGACTTTGCCCAACAATTGTAATGACTTTGCCAACCACTGTTAATCACTTATCCGACCTCTAAAAATGACTTTGCCCAACAATTGAAATGACTTTGCCAACCACTGTAATTCACTTATCCGACCTCTAAAATGACTTTGCCCAACAATTGTAATGACTTTGCCAACCACTGTTAATCACTCATCCGACCTCTAAAATACTTTGACCAACATTTGAAATGACTTTGCCAACACTGTTAATCACTTATCCGACCTCTAAAAATGACTTTGCCCAACAATTGTAATGCTTTGCCAACCACTGTTAATCACTTATCCGATCTCTAGAAATGACTTTGCCCAACAATTGTAATGACTTTGCCAATCACTGTTAATCACTTATCCGACCTCTAAATAACTTTGCCAACAATTGTAATGACTTTCCAACCACTGTTAATCACTTATCCGATCTCTAGAAATGACTTTGCCCAACAATTGTAATGACTTTGCCAACCACTGTAATTCACTTATCCGACCTCTAAAAATGACTTTGCCCAACAATTGTAATGACTTTGCCAACCACTGTAATCACTTATCCGACCTCTAAAAATGACTTTGCCCAACAATTGAAATGACTTTGCCAACCACTGTAATTCACTTATCCGACCTCTAAAATGACTTTGCCCAACAATTGTAATGACTTTGCCAACCACTGTTAATCACTCATCCGACCTCTAAAAATACTTTGACCAACATTTGAAATGACTTTGCCAAACACTGTTAATCACTTATCCAACCTCTAAAAATAACTTTGACCAACAATTGTAATGACTTTGCCAACCACTGTAAATCACTTATCCGACCTCTAAAAATGACTTTGCCCAACAATTGTAATGACTTTGCCAACCACTGTAAATCACTTATCCGACCTCTAAAAATGACTTTGCCCAACAATTGTAATGACTTTGCCAACCACTGTAATTCACTTATCCGACCTCTAAAAATGACTTTGCCCAACAATTGTAATGACTTTGCCAACCACTGTTAATCACTCATCCGACCTCTAAAAATAACTTTGACCAACATTTGAAATGACTTTGCCAAACTGTTAATCACTTATCCAACCTCTAAAATAACTTTGACCAACAATTGTAATGACTTTGCCAACCACTGTTAATCACTTATCCAACCTCTAAAATGACTTTGCCCAACAATTGTAATGACTTTGCCAACCACTGTTAATCACTCATCCGACCTCTAAAAATAACTTTGACCAACATTAGAAATGACTTTGCCAAACACTGTTAATCACTTATCCGACCTCTAAAAATAACTTTGACCAACAATTGTAATGACTTTGCCAACCGCTGTTAATCACTTATCCAACCTCTAAAATGACTTTTCCCAACAATTGTAATGACTTTACCACCGTTAATCACTTATCCGACCTCCAAAATGACTTTGCCCAACAATTGTAATGACTTTGCCAACCACTGTTAATCACTTATCCGACCTCTAAAAATGACTTTGCCCAACAATTGTAATGACTTTGCCAACCACTGTTAATCACCTATCCGAACTCTAAAAATGACTTTGCCTAACAATTGTAATGACTTTGCCAACCACTGTTAATCACTTATCCGATCTCTAAAATGACTTTGCCCTACAATTGTAATGACTTTGCCAACCACTGTTAATCACTTATCCGACCTCTAAAATAACTTTGACCAACAATTGTAATGACTTTACCAACCACTGTTAATAACTTATCCGACCTCTAAAAATAACTCTGACCAACAATTGTAATGACTTTGCCAACCACTGTTAATCACTTATCCAACCTCTAAAAATGACTTTGCCCAACATAGAAATGACTTTGCCAAACTGTTAATAACTATCCGACCTCTAAAAATTACTTTGACCAACAATTGTAATGACTTTGCCAACCACTGTAATCACTTATCCGACCTCTAAAAATGACTTTGCCCAACAATTGTAATGACTTTGCCAACCACTGTAATCACTTATCCACCTCTAAAATGACTTTGCCCACAATTGTATGACTTTGCCAACCACTGTTAATCACTTATCCGATCTCTAGAATTACTTTGCCCAACAATTGTAATGACTTTGCCAATCACTGTTAATCACTTATCCGATCTCTAAATGACTTTGCCAACAATTACAATGACTTGCCAACAACTGTTAATCACTTATCCGAACTCTAAAATGACTTTGCCCAACAATTGTAATGACTTTGCCAACCACTGTTAATCACTCATCCGACCTCTAAAATAACTTTGACCAACATTAGAAATGACTTTGCCAAACACTGTTAATCACTTATCCGACCTCAAAAATAACTTTGACCAACAATTGTAATGACTTTGCCAACCGCTGTTAATCACTAATCCAACCTCTAAAAATGACTTTTCCAACAATTGTAATGACTTTACCAACTACTGTTAATCACTTATCCGACCTCCAGAAATGACTTTGCCCAACAATTGTAATGACTTTGCCAACCACTGTTAATCACTTATCCGACCTCTAAAAATGACTTTGCCCAATTGTAATGACTTTGCCAACCACTATCACCTATCCGAACTCTAAAAATGACTTTGCCTAACAATTGTAATGACTTTGCCAACCACTGTTAATCACTTATCCGATCTCTAAAAATGACTTTGCCCTACAATTGTAATGACTTTGCCAACCACTGTTAATCACTTATCCGACCTCTAAAATAACTTTGACCAACAATTGTAATGACTTTACCAACCACTGTTAATAACTTATCCGACCTCTAAAAATAACTCTGACCAACAATTGTAATGACTTTGCCAACCACTGTTAATCACTTATCCAACCTCTAAAAATGACTTTGCCCAACAATAGAAATGACTTTGCCAACACTGTTAATCACTTATCCGACCTCTAAAAATAACTTTGACCAACAATTGTATGACTTTGCCAACCACTGTTAATCACTTATCCGATCTCTAGAAATTACTTTGCCCAACAATTGTAATGACTTTGCCAATCACTGTTAATCACTTATCCGATCTCTAAAAATGACTTTGCCCTACAATTGTAATGACTTTGCCAACCACTGTTAATCACTTATCCGACCTCTAAAAATAACTTTGACCAACAATTGTAATGACTTTACCAACCACTGTTAATTACTTATCCGACCTCTAAAAATAACTCTGACCAACAATTGTAATGACTTGCCAACCACTGTTAATCACTTATCCAACCTCTAAAAATGACTTTGCCCAACAATAGAATGACTTTGCCAACACTGTTAATCACTTATCCGACCTCTAAAAATAACTTTGACCACAATTGTAATGACTTTGCCAACCACTGTTAATCACTTATCCGATCTCTAGAAATTACTTTGCCCAACAATTGTAATGACTTTGCCAATCACTGTTAATCACTTATCCGATCTCTAGAAATGACTTTGCCTAACAATTACAATGACTTTGCCAACCACTGTTAATCACTTATCCGAACTCTAAAAATGACTTTGCCAAACAATTGTAATGACTTTGCCAACCACACTAATTCACTTATCCGACCTCTAAAATACTCTGACCAACAATTGTAATGACTTTGCCAACCACTGTAAATCACTTATCCGACCTCTAAAAATGACTTTGCCCAACAATTGTAATGACTTTGCCAACCACTGTAATTCACTTATCCGACCTCTAAAATGACTTTGCCCAACAATTGTAATGACTTTGCCAACCACTGTTAATCACTCATCCGACTCTAAAAATAACTTTGACCAACATTTGAAATGACTTGCCAAACACTGTTAATCACTTATCCAACCTCTAAAAACTTTGACCAACAATTGTAATGACTTTGCCAACCACTGTTAATCACTTATCCAACCTCTAAAATGACTTTGCCCAACAATTGTAATGACTTTGCCAACCACTGTTAATCACTCATCCGACCTTTAAAAATAACTTTGACCAACATTTGAAATGACTTTGCCAAACTGTTAATCACTTATCCGATCTCTAAAATTACTTTGCCCAACAATTGTAATGACTTTGCCAATCACTGTTAATCACTTATCCGATCTCTAAAAATGACTTTGCCTAACAATTACAATGACTTTGCCAACCACTGTTAATCACTTATCCGAACTCTAAAAATGACTTTGCCAAACAATTGTAATGACTTTGCCAACCACACTAATTCACTTATCCGACCTCTAAAAATAACTCTGACCAACAATTGTAATGACTTTGCCAACCACTGTAAATCACTTATCCGACCTCTAAAAATGACTTTGCCCAACAATTGTAATGACTTTGCCAACCACTGTAATTCACTATCCGACCTCTAAAAATGACTTTGCCCAACAATTGTAATGACTTTGCCAACCACTGTTAATCACTCATCCGAACCTCTAAAAAACTTTGACCAACATTTGAAATGACTTTGCCAACACTGTTAATCACTTATCCAACCTCTAAAAATAACTTTGCCAACAATTGTAATGACTTTGCCAACCACTGTTAATCACTTATCCAACCTCTAAAAATGACTTGCCCAACAATTGTAATGACTTTGCCAACCACTGTTAATCACTCATCCGACCTTAAAATAACTTTGACCAACATTTGAAATGACTTTGCCAAACACTGTTAATCACTTATCCGACCTCTAAAAATAACTTTGCCTAACAAGTGTAATGACTTTGCCAACCGCTGTTAATCACTTATCCAACCTCTAAAAATGACTTTTCCCAACAATTGTAATGACTTTACCAACTACTGTTAATCACTTATCCGACCTCCAGAAATGACTTTGCCCAACAATTGTAATGACTTTGCCAACCACTGTTAATCACTTATCCGACCTCTAAAAATGACTTTGCCCAACAATTGTAATGACTTTGCCAACCACTGTTAATCACTCATCCACCTCTAAAAAACTTTGACCAACATTAGAAATGACTTTGCCAACACTGTTAATCACTTATCCGACCTCTAAAAATAACTTTGACCAACAATTGTAATGACTTTGCCAACCGCTGTTAATCACTTATCCAACCTCTAAAATGACTTTTCCCAACAATTGAAATGACTTTGCCAACCACTGTAATTCACTTATCCGACCTCTAAAAATGACTTTGCCCAACAATTGTAATGACTTTGCCAACCACTGTTAATCACTCATCCGACCTCTAAAAATAACTTTGACCAACAATTGTAGTGACTTTGCCAACCACTGTTAATCACTTATCCGACCTCTAAAAATGACTTTGCCCAACAATTGTAATGACTTTGCCAACCACTGTTAATCACTTATCCGACCTCTAAAAATACTTTGACCAACAATTGTAATGACTTTGCCAACCGCTGTTAATCACTAATCCAACCTCTAAAAGACTTTTCCCAACAATTGTAATGACTTTACCAACTACTGTTAATCACTTATCCGACCTCCAGAAATGACTTTGCCCAACAATTGTAATGACTTTGCCAACCACTGTTAATCACTTATCCGACCTCTAAAATGACTTTGCCCAACAATTGTAATGACTTTGCCAACCACTATTAATCACCTATCCGAACTCTAAAAAATGACTTTGCCTAACATTGTAATGACTTTGCCAACCACTGTTAATCACTTATCCGATCTCTAAAAATGACTTTGCCCTACAATTGTAATGACTTTGCCAACCACTGTTAATCACTTATCCGACCTCTAAAATAACTTTGACCACAATTGTAATGACTTTACCAACCACTGTTAATACTTATCCGACCTCTAAAAATAACTCTGACCAACAATTGTAATGACTTTGCCAACCACTGTTAATCACTTATCCAACCTCTAAAAATGACTTTGCCCAACAATAGAAATGACTTTGCCAAACACTGTTAATCACTTATCCGACCTCTAAAATAACTTTGACCAACAATTGTAATGACTTTGCCAACCACTGTTAATCACTTATCCGATCTCTAGAAATTACTTTGCCCAACAATTGTAATGACTTTGCCAATCACTGTTAATCACTTATCCGATCTCTAAAATGACTTTGCCCTACAATTGTAATGACTTTGCCAACCACTGTTAATCACTTATCCGACCTCTAAAAATAACTTTGACCAACAATTGTAATGACTTTACCAACCCTGTTAATTACTTATCCGACCTCTAAAAATAACTCTGACCAACAATTGTAATGACTTTGCCAACCACTGTTAATCACTTATCCAACCTCTAAAATGACTTTGCCCAACAATAGAAATGACTTTGCCAAACACTGTTAATCACTTATCCGACCTCTAAAAATAACTTTGACCAACAATTGTAATGACTTTGCCAACCACTGTTAATCACTTATCCGATCTCTAGAAATTACTTTGCCCACAATTGTAATGACTTTGCCAATCACTGTTAATCACTTATCCGATCTCTAGAAATGACTTTGCCTAACAATTACAATGACTTTGCCAACCACTGTTAATCACTTATCCGAACTCTAAAAATGACTTTGCCAAACAATTGTAATGACTTTGCCAACCACACTAATTCACTTATCCGACCTCTAAAAATAATCTGACCAACAATTGTAATGACTTTGCCAACCACTGTAAATCACTTATCCGACCTCTAAAAATGACTTTGCCCAACAATTGTAATGACTTTGCCACCACTGTAATTCACTTATCCGACCTCTAAAAATGACTTTTCCCAACCAATTGTAATGACTTTGCCAACCACTGTTTACACTCATCCGACCTCTAAAATAACTTTGACCAACATTTGAAATGACTTTGCCAACACTGTTAATCACTTATCCAACCTCTAAAATAACTTTGACCAACAATTGTAATGACTTTGCCAACCACTGTTAATCACTTATCCAACCTCTAAAAATGACTTTGCCCAACAATTGTAATGACTTTGCCAACCACTGTTAATCACTCATCCGACCTTTAAAAATAACTTTGACCAACATTTGAAATGACTTTGCCAAACACTGTTAATTCACTTATCCCCTCTAAAAATAACTTTGCCTAACAGTGTAATGACTTTGCCAACCGCTTTATCACTTATCCAACCTCTAAAAATGACTTTTCCCAACATTGTAATGACTTTACCAACTACTGTTAACACTTATCCGACCTCCAGAAATGACTTTGCCCAACAATTGTAATGACTTTGCCAACCACTGTTAATCACTTATCCGACCTCTAAAAATGACTTTGCCCAACAATTGTAATGACTTTGCCAACCACTGTTAATCACTCATCCGACCTCTAAAATAACTTTGACCAACATTAGAAATGACTTTGCCAACACTGTTACACTTATCCGACCTCTAAAAATAACTTTGACCAACAATTGTAATGACTTTGCCAACCGCTGTTAATCACTTATCCAACCTCTAAAAATGACTTTTCCCAACAATTGAAATGACTTGCCAACCACTGTAATTCACTTATCCGACCTCTAAAAATGACTTTGCCCAACAATTGTATGACTTTGCCAACCACTGTTAACACTCATCCGACCTCTAAAATAACTTTGACCAACAATTGTAGTGACTTTGCCAACCACTGTTAATCACTTATCCGACCCTCTAAAATGACTTTGCCCAACAATTGTAATGACTTGCCAACCACTGTTAATCACTTATCCGACCTCTAAAAACTTTGACCAACAATTGTAATGACTTGCCAACCACTGTTAATCACTTATCCGAACTCCAAAAATGACTTTGCCCAACAATTGTAATGACTTTGTCAACCACTGTTATCACTTATCCATCTCTAGAAATGACTTTGCCCAACAATTGTAATGACTTTACCAACCACTGTTAATCACTTATCCGAACTCTAAAATGACTTTGCCCAACAATTGTAATGACTTTGCCAACCACTGTTAATCACTTATCCGACCTCTAAAAATGACTTTGCCCAAACATTGTAATGACTTTGCCAACCACTGTTAATCACTTATCCGACCTCTAAAAATAACGTTGACCAACAATTGTAATGACTTTTGCCAACCACTGTTATCACTTATCCGACCTCTAAAAATGCTTTGCCTAACAGTGTAATGACTTTGTCAACCACTGTTAATCACTTATCCGATCTCTAAAATGACTTTTCCAACAATTGTAATGACTTAGCCAACCACTGTTAATCACTTATCCGAACTCTAAAAATGACTTTGCCCAACAATTGTTGACTTTGCCAACCACTGTTAATCACTTATCCGACCTCTAAAAATGACTTTGCCTAACAAGTGTAATGACTTTGCCAACCACTGTTAATCACTTATCCGATCTCTAGAAATGACTTTGCCCAACTGTAATGACTTTACCAACCACTGTTAATCACTTATCCGAACTCCAAAAATGACTTTGCCCAACATTGTAATGACTTTGCCAACCACTGTAATTCACTTATCCCGACCTCTAAAAATGACTTTGCCCAACAATTGTAATGACTTTGCCAACCCTGTTAATCACTCATCCGACCCTAAATAACTTTGACCAACATTTGAAATGACTTTGCCAACACTGTTAATCACTTATCCACCCTAAAAATAACTTTGACCAACAATTGTAATGACTTTGCCAACCACTGTTAATCACTTATCCACCTCTAAAATGACTTTGCCCAACAATTGTAATGACTTTGCCAACCACTGTTAATCACTCATCCGACCTTTAAAAATAACTTTGACCAACATTTGAAATGACTTTGCCAAACACTGTTAATCACTTATCCGACCTCTAAAAATAACTTTGCCTAACAAGTGTAATGACTTTGCCAACCGCTGTTAATCACTTATCCAACCTCTAAAAATGCTTTTCCCAACAATTGTAATGACTTTACCACTACTGTTAATCACTTATCCGACCTCCAGAAATGACTTTGCCCACATTGTAATGACTTTGCCAACCACTGTTAATCACTTATCCGACCTCTAAAAATGACTTTGCCCAATTGTAATGACTTTGCCAACCACTGTTAATCACTCATTCCGACCTCTAAAAATAACTTTGACCAACATTAGAAATGACTTTGCCAAACACTGTTAATCACTTATCCGACCTCTAAAATAACTTTGACCAACATTGTAATGACTTTGCCAACCGCTGTTAATCACTTATCCAACCTCTAAAATGACTTTTCCCAACAATTGAAATGACTTTGCCACCACTGTAATTCACTTATCCGACCTCTAAAATGACTTTGCCCAACAATTGTAATGAC
>JAILYF010000356.1:0-37332 GCA_025491095.1 Brachionus asplanchnoidis | reverse complement strand
AAACTTGCCAAACAATTGTAAGACGTTGCCAACCACTGTTAATCACTTTCGATCTCTAGAAATACTTTGCCACAACAATTGTAATGACTTTGCCAACACTGTTAATCACTTATCCGATCTCTAGAAATGAACTTTGACCTAACAATTACAATGACTTTGCCAACCACTGTTAATCACTTATCCGAACTCTAAAAAGACTTTGCCAAACAATTGTAATGACTTTGCCAACCACTGTAATCACTTATCCGACCTCTAAAAATACTTAGCCCAACAATTGTAGTGACTTTGCCAACCACTATTATCACTTATCCGAACTCTAAAAATGACTTTGCCAACAATTGTAGTGATATGCCAACCAGATATCACTTATCCCGAACTCTAAAAATGACTTTGACAACAATTGTAATGACTTTGCCAACCATGTTAATCACTTATCCGATCTCTAGAAATTGACTTTGCCCAACAATTGTAATGACTTTGCCAATCACTGTTAATCACTTATCCATCTCTAAAATGACTTTGCCTACAATTACAATGACTTTGCCAACCACTGTTAATCACTTATCCGAACTCTAAAAAAACGTTGCTAAACAATTGTAATGACGTTGCCAACCACTGTTAATCACTTTCCGATCTATCTAGAAATACTTTGCCCAACAATTGTAATGACTTTGCCAATCACTGTTAATCACTTATCGATCTCTAGAAATGAATTTGCGCCTAACAATTACAATGACTTGCCAACCATGTTAATCACTTATCCGAACTCTAAAAATGACTTTGCCAAACAATTGTAATGACTTGCCAACCACTGTTAATAACTCTTATCCGACCTCTAAAAATAACTGACCAACAATTGTAATTACTTGCCAACCACTGTTAATCACTTATCCAACCTCTAAAATGACTTTGACCAACAATTGTAATGACTTTGCCAAACTGTTAATCACTTATCCGACCTCTAAAAATAACTTTGACCAACAATTGTATGACTTTGCCACCACTGTTAATCACTTATCCGAACCTCTAGAAATTACTTTGCCCACAATTGATGACTTTGCCAACCACTGTTAATCACTTATCCGATCTCTAGAAATGACTTTGCCTAACAATTACAATGACTTTGCCAACCACTGTTAATCACTTATCCGAACTCTAAAAATAACTTTGCCAAACAATTGTAATGACGTTGCCAACCACTGTTAATCACTTTCCGATCTCTAAAATTACTTTGCCCAACAATTGTAATGACTTTGCCAATCACTGTTAATCATTATCCGATCTCTAGAAATGACTTTGCCTAACAATTACAATGACTTTGCCAACCACTGTTAATCACTTATCCGAACTCTAAAAATGACTTTGCCAAACAATTGTAATGACTTTGCCAACCACTGTTAATTCACTTAACGACCTCTAAAATGACTTAGCCAAACAATTGTAGTGACTTTGCCAACCACTATTAATCACTTATCCGAACTCTAAAATGACTTGCCCAACAATTGTAGTGACTTGCCAACCACTATTAGTCACTTATCCGACTCTAAAAATGACTTGACAAACAATTGTAATGACTTCGCCAACCACTGTTAATCACTTATCCGACCTCTAAAAATGACTTTGCCCAACAATTGTAATGACTTTACCAACACTGTTAATCACTTATCCAACCTCTAAAAATAACTTTGACCAACAATTGTATGACTTTGCCAACCACTGTTAATCACTTATCCGACCTCTTAAATAACTTTGACCAACAATTGTAATGACTTTGCCAACCACTGTTAATCACTTATTCGACCTCAAAAATGACTTTGCCTAACAATTACAATGACTTTGCCAACCACTGTTAATCACTTATCCGAACTCTAAAATGACTTTGCCCAACAATTGCAATGACTTTGCCAACTACTGTTAATCACTTATCCAACCTCTAAAAATAACTTTGACCAACAATTGTAATGACTTTGCCACCACTGTTAATCACTTATCGATCTCTAGAAATTACTTTGCCCAACAATTGTAGTGACTTTGCCAACCACTGTTAATCACTTATCCGACCTCTAAAAATGACTTTGACCAACAATTGTAATGACTTTGCCAACCACTGTTAATCATTATCCGACCTCTAAAAATCTGACCACAATTGTAATGACTTTGCCAACCACTGTAATACTTATCCGACCTCTAAAAATAACTTGACCAACAATTGTAATGACTTGCCAACCACTGTAAATAACTTATCCGACCTCTAAAAATAACTTGACCAACAATTGTAATGACTTTGCCAACCACTGTAATAACTTATCCGACCTCTAAAATAACTTGACCAACAATTGTAGTGACTTTGCCAACCACTGTTAATCACTTATCCGACTCTAAAAATGACTTTGACCAACAATTGTAATGACTTTGCAACCATGTTAATCACTTATCCGACTCTAAAATACTTTGCCCAACATATTATGACTTTGCCAACCACTGTTAATCTTATCCACCTCTAAAAATGACTTTGCCAACAATTGTAATGACTTTACCAACTACTGTTAATCACTTATCCAACCTCTAAAAATAACTTTGCCCAACAATTGTAATGACTTTGCCAACCACTGTTAATCACTTATCCGACCTCTAAAATAAATCTGACCAACAATTGTAATGACTTGCCAACCACTGTAAAAACTTATCCGACCTCTAAAAATAACTTGACCAACAATTGTAATGACTTTGCCAACCACTGTTAATCACTTATCCAAACTAAAAAGACTTTGCCCAACAATTGTAATGACTTTGCAACCACTGTTAATCACTTATCCGATCTCTAGAAATTACTTTGCCCAACAATTTGTGACTTGCAACACTATTAATCACTTATCCGACTCTAAAATGACTTTGCCCAACAATGTAATGACTTTGCCAACCACTGTTAATCACTATCCGACTCTAAAATACTTTGCCCAACAATTGTATGACTTTGCCAACCACTATTAATCACTTATCCGACTCTAAAAATGACTTTGCCCAACAATTGTAATGACTTTACCAACTACTGTTAATCACTTATCCAACCTCTAAAAATAACTTGACCAACAATTGTAATGACTTTGCCAACCACTGTTAATCACTATCCGATCTCTAAAATACTTTGCCCAACAATTGTAATGACTTTGCCAACCACTGTTAATCACTTATCCGATCTCTAGAAATGACTTTGCCAACAATGTAATGACTTTGCCAACATGTTAATCACTTATCCGAACTCTAAAAACTTTGCCCAACAATTGTAATGACTTTGCCAACCACTGTTAATCACTTATCCGACTCTAGAAATCACTTTGCCCAACAATTGTAATGACTTGCCAACCACTGTAATAATATCCGACCTCTAAAAATGACTTTGCCCAACAATTGAAATAACTTGCCAACCACTGTTAATCACTTATCGACTCTAAAAAGACTTTGCCCAACAATTGTAATGACTTTGCCAACCACTGTTAATCACTTATCCGACTCTAAAATGACTTTGCCTAACAATTGTAATGACTTTGCCAACCATTAATCACTTATCCGACCCCTAAAAATGACTTGCCCAACAATTGTAATGACTTTGCCAACCACTGTTAATCACTTATCCGATCTCTAGAAATACTTTGCCCAACAATTGTAATGACTTGCCAACCACTATTAATCACTTATCGAACTCTAAAAATGACTTGCCCAACAATGTAGTGACTTGCCAACCACTGTAATCACTTATCCGAACTCTAAAAATGACTTTGACAACAATTGTAATGACTTTGCCAACCACTGTTAATCACTTATCTGACCTCTAAAAATAACTTTGACCAACAATTGTAATGACTTTGCCAACCACTGTTAATCACTTATCCGACCTCTAAAAATGACTTTGACCAACAATGTAATGACTTTGCCAACCACTGTAATCACTTATCCAACCTCTAAAAATGACTTTGCCCAACAATTGTAATGACTTTGCCAACCACTGTTAAAACTTATCCGACCTCTAAAATGACTTTGCCCAACAATTGTAATGACTTTGCCAACCACTTTAATCACTTATCGACTCTAAAAATGACTTTGACCAACAATTATAATGACTTTGCCAACCACTGTAATCACTTATCCAACCTCTAAAAATGACTTTGCCAACAATTGTAATGACTTTGCCAACCACTTAATCACTATCCGACCTCAAAATGACTTTCCCCACAATTGTAATGACTTTGCCAACATGTTAATTATCCGACCTCTAAAATGACTTTGCCCAACAATTGTAATGTTTGCCAACACTGTTAATCACTTATCCAACCTCTAAAATGACTTTGCCCAACAATTGTAATGACTTTGCCAACCACTGTTAATCACTTATCAACTCTAAAAATGACTTGACCAACAATTGTAATGACTTTGACCAACTACTGTTAATCACTTATCCAACCTCTAAAATAACTTTGCCCAACAATTGTAATGACTTTGCCAAACACTGTTAATCACTTATCCGACCTCTAAAAATGACTTTGCCCAACAATTGTAATGACTTTGCCAACACCTGTTAATCACTTATCCAACCTCTAAAAATAACTTTGACCAACAATTGTAATGACTTTGCCAACCACTGTTAATCACTTATCCCTCTAAAATAACTTTGCCCAACAATTGTAATGATTTGCCAACCACTGTTAATCACTTATCCGATCTCTAGAAAATGACTTTGCCCAACAATTGTAATGACTTTACCAACTACTGTTAATCACTTATCCGACCTCTAAAATGACTTTGCCCAACAATTGTACTGACTTTGCCAACCACTGTAATCACTTATCCGATCTCTAAAATACTTTGCCCAACAATTGTGTGACTTTGCCAACACTTAATCACTTATCCGACCTCTAAAAATGACTTTGACCAACAATTGTAATGACTTTGCCAAACTGTTAATCACTTATCCAACCTCTAAAAATAATTTGACCAACAATTGTAATGACTTTGCCAACCACTGTTAATCACTATCCGATCTCTAAATAACTTTGACCAACAATTGTAATGACTTTGCCAACCACTGTTAATCACTTATCCGACCTCTAAAAATGACTTTGCCCAACAATTGTAATGACTTTGCCAACCACTGTTAATCACTTATCCGATCTCTAGAAATTACTTTGCCCAACAATTGTAATGACTTTGCCAACCACTGTTAATCACTTATCCGACCTCTAAAAATGACTTGCCCAACAATTGTAATGACTTTGCCAACACTGTTAATCACTTATCCGACCTCTAAAAATGACTTTGCCCAACAATTGTAATGACTTTGCCAACCACTGTAATCACTATCCGACCTCTAAAAATGACTTTGACCAACAATTGTAATGACTTTGCCAACCACTGTTAATCACTTATCCGACTCTAACAATGACTTTCCCCACAATGTAATGACTTTGCCAACCATGTTTCAGTATCCGACTTCTAAAAATGACTTGCCCAACAATTGTAATGACTTGCCAACCACTGTTAATCACTTATCCGACCTCTAAAAATGACTTTGCCCAACAATTGTAATGACTTTGCCAACCACTGTTAATCACTTATCCGACTCTAAAAATGACTTTGCCCAACAATTGTAATGACTTTGCCAACCACTGTTAATCACTTATCCGACCTCTAAAAATGACTTTGCCCAACAATTGTAATGACTTTGCCAACCACTGTTAATCACTATCCGATCTCAAAAATGACTTTCCCAACAATTGTAATGACTTTGCCAACCACTGTTAATCACTTATCCGACCTCTAAAAATGACTTTGCCAACAATTGTAATGACTTTGCCAACCACTGTTAATCACTTATCCGACCTCTAAAAATGACTTTGCCCAACAATTGTAATGACTTTGCCAACCACTTAATCAATCCGACCTCTAAAATGACTTTGCCCAAATTGTAATGACTTTGCCAACCACTGTTAATCACTTATCCGACCTCTAAAAATGACTTTGCCCAACAATTGTAATGACTTTGCCAACCCTGTTAATCACTTATCCGACCTCTAAAAATGACTTTGCCCAACAATTGTAATGACTTTGCCAACCACTGTTAATCACTTATCGATCTCAAAAATGACTTTCCCAACAATTGTAATGACTTTGCCAACCACTGTTAATCACTTATCCGACCTCTAAAAATGACTTTGCCCAACAATTGTAATGACTTTGCCAACCACTGTTAATCACTATCCGACCTCTAAAAATGACTTTGCCCAACAATTGTAATGACTTTGCAAACCACTTAATACTATCCGACCTCTAAAATGACTTTCCCAACAATTGTAATGACTTTGCCAACCATTGTAATCATATCCGACCTCTAAAAATGACTTTGCCCAACAATTGAATGACTTTGCCAACCACTGTAATCACTTATCCGACCTCTAAAAATGACTTGACCAACAATTGTAATGACTTTGCCAACCACTGTTAATCACTATCCGACTCTAAAAATGACTTTGCCCAACAATTGTAATGACTTTGCCAACCACTGTTAATCACTTATCCGACCTCTAAAAATGACTTTGCCCAACAATTGTAATGACTTTGCCAACCACTGTTAATCACTTATCCGATCTCTAGAAATGACTTTCCCAACAATTGTAATGACTTTGCCAACCACTGTAATCACTTATCCGACCTCTAAAAATGACTTTGCCCAACAATTGTAATGACTTTGCCAACCACTGTTAATCACTTATCCAACTCTAAAATGACTTTGCCCAACAATTGTAATGACTTTGCCAACCACTGTTAATCACTTATCCGATCTCTAGAAATGACTTTGCCCAACAATTGTAATGACTTTGCCAACCACTGTTAATCACTTATCCGACCTCTAAAAATGACTTTGCCCAACAATTGTAATGACTTTGCCAACCACTGTTAATCACTTATCCGACCTCTAAAATAACTTTGACCAACAATTGTAATGACTTTGCCAACCACTGTTAATCACTTATCCGACTCTAAAATGACTTTGCCCAACAATTGTAATGACTTTGCCAACCACTGTTAATCACTTATCAACCTCTAAAAATGACTTTGCCCAACAATTGTAATGACTTTGCCAACCACTGTTAATCACTTATCCGATCTCTAAAATACTTTGCCCAACAATTGTAATGACTTTGCCAACCACTGTTAATCACTTATCCGATCTCTAAAATGACTTTGCCTAACAATTAATGACTTTGCCAACCACTATTAATCACTTATCCGACTCTAAAAAAAACTTTGCCCAACAATTGTAATGACTTTGCCAACCACTTTAATCACTTATCCGATCTCTAGAAATGACTTTGCCCAACAATTGTAATGACTTTGCCAACCACTGTTAATCACTTATCCGACCTCTAAAAAACTTTGACCAACAATTGTAATGACTTTGCCAACCACTGTTAATCACTTATCCGACCTCTAAAAATGACTTTGCCCAACAATTGTAATGACTTTGCCAACCACTGTAATCACTATCCGACCTCTAAAAATGACTTTGCCCAACAATTGTAATGACTTTGCCAACCACTTTAATCACTTATCCGACCTCTAAAATGACTTTGACAATTGTAATGACTTTGCCAACCACTGTAATCACTTATCCGACCTCTAAAAATGACTTTGCCCAACAATTGTAATGACTTTGCCAACCACTGTAATCACTTATCCGACCTCTAAAAATGACTTTGCCCAACAATTGTAATGACTTTGCCAACCACTGTTAATCACTTATCCGACCTCTAAAATGACTTTGCCCAACAATTGTAATGACTTTGCCAACCACTGTTAATCACTTATCCGACTCTAAAATGACTTTGCCCAACAATTGTAATGACTTTGCCAACCACTGTTAAACTTATCCGATCTCTAAAATGACTTTGCCCAACAATTGTAATGACTTTGCCAACCACTGTTAATCACTTATCCGACCTCTAAAAATGACTTTGCCCAACAATTGTAATGACTTTGCCAACCACTGTTAATCACTTATCCACCTCTAAAAATGACTTTGCCCAACAATTGTAATGACTTTGCCAACCACTGTTAATCACTTATCCGATCTCTAGAAATGACTTTGCCCAACAATTGTAATGACTTTGCCAACCACTGTTCACTTATCCGACCTCTAAAAATGACTTTGCCCAACAATTGTAATGACTTTGCCAACCACTGTTAATCACTTATCCGACCTCTAAAAATAACTTTGCCCAACAATTGTAATGACTTTGCCAACCACTGTTAATCACTTATCCGATCTCTAGAAATGACTTTGCCCAACAATTGTAATGACTTTGCCAACCACTGTTAATCACTTATCCGATCTCTAAATGACTTTGCCCAACAAACAATGACTTGCCAACCCTGTTAATCACTTATCCGACCTCTAAAAATGACTTTGCCCAACAATTGTAATGACTTTGCCAACCACTGTTAATCACTTATCCGATCTCTAAAATGACTTTGCCCAACAATTGTAATGACTTTGCCAACCACTGTTAATCACTTATCCGACCTCTAAAAATGACTTTGCCCAACAATTGTAATGACTTTGCCAACCACTGTTAATCACTTATCCGACCTCAAAAATAACTTTGACCAACAATTGTAATGACTTTGCCAACCACTGTTAATCACTTATCCGACTCTAAAATGACTTTGCCCAACAATTGTAATGACTTTGCCAACCACTGTTAATCACTTATCCGACTCTAAAATGACTTTGCCCAACATTGTAATGACTTTGCCAACCACTGTTAATCACTTATCCGATCTCTAAAAATGACTTTGCCAACAATTGTAATGACTTTGCCAACCACTGTTAATCACTTATCCGACCTCAAAAATAATTTGACCAACAATTGTAATGACTTTGCCAACCACTGTTAATCACTTATCCGACTCTAAAATGACTTTGCCAACAATTGTAATGACTTTGCCAACCACTGTTAATCACTTATCCGACTCTAAAAGACTTTGCCCAACAATTGTAATGACTTTGCCAACCACTATTAATCACTTATCCGACTCTAAAAATGACTTGCCCAACAATTGTAATGACTTTGCCAACCACTGTTAATCACTTATCCGACCTCTAAAAATGACTTTGCCCAACAATTGTAATGACTTTGCCAACCACTGTTAATCACTTATCCGATCTCAAAAATGACTTTGCCCAACAATTGTAATGACTTTGCCAACCACTGTTAATCACTTATCCGACTCTAAAAATGACTTTGCCCAACAATTGTAATGACTTTGCCAACCACTTAATCACTTATCCGACTCTAAAATGACTTTGCCCAACAATTGTAATGACTTTGCCAACCACTGTTAATCACTTATCCGACCTCTAAAATGACTTTGCCAACAATTGTAATGACTTTGCCAACCACTGTTAATCACTTATCCGTCTCAAAAATGACTTTGCCCAACAATTGTAATGACTTTGCCAACCACTGTTAATCACTTATCCGATCTCTAGAAATGACTTTGCCCAACAATTGTAATGACTTTGCCAACCACTAATTATCCGACTCTAAAAATGACTTTGCCAACAATTGTAATGACTTTGCCAACCACTGTTAATCACTTATCCGACTCTAAAAATGACTTTGCCCAACAATTGTAATGACTTTGCCAACCACTGTTAATCACTTATCCGACCTCTAAAAATGACTTTGCCCAACAATTGTAATGACTTTGCCAACCACTGTTAATCACTTATCCGACTCTAAAATGACTTTGCCAACAATTGTAATGACTTTGCCAACCACTGTTAATCACTTATCCGATCTCAGAAATACTTGCCCAACAATTGTAATGACTTTGCCAACCACTGTTAATCACTTATCCGATCTCTAAAATGACTTTGCCCAACAATTGTAATGACTTTGCCAACCACTGTTAATCACTTATCCGACCTCTAAAAATGACTTTGCCCAACAATTGTAATGACTTTGCCAACCACTGTTAATAACTTATCCGATCAAAAATTTTGCCCAACAATTGTAATGACTTTGCCAACCACTGTTAATCACTTATCCGATCTCTAAAATGACTTTGCCCAACAATTGTAATGACTTTGCCAACCACTGTTAATCACTTATCCGATCTCTAGAAATGACTTTGCCAACAATTGTAATGACTTTGCCAACCACTGATCACTTATCCGACTCTAAAATGACTTTGCCCAACAATTGTAATGACTTTGCCAACCACTGTTAATCACTTATCCGATCTCTAAAATGACTTTCCAACAATTGTAATGACTTTGCCAACCACTGTTAATCACTTATCCGCCTCTAAAAATGACTTTGCCAACAATTGTAATGACTTTGCCAACCACTGTTAATCACTTATCCGACTCTAAAATGATTTGCCCAAAATTGTAATGACTTTGCCAACCACTGTTAATCACTTATCCGATCTCTAAAATGACTTTGCCCAACAATTGTAATGACTTTGCCAACCACTGTTAATCACTTATCCGACCTCTAAAATGACTTTGCCCAACAATTGTAATGACTTTGCCAACCACTGTTAATCACTTATCGACCTCTAAAATGACTTTGCCAACAATTGTAATGACTTTGCCAACCACTGTTAATCACTTATCCGATCTCTAGAAATGACTTTGCCCAACAATTGTAATGACTTGCCAACCACTGTTAATCACTTATCGACCTCTAAAAATGACTTTGCCAACAATTGTAATGACTTGCCAACCACTGTTAATCACTTATCCGATCTAAAAATACTTTGCCCAACAATTGTAATGACTTTGCCAACCACTGTTAATCACTTACGATCTAAATGACTTTGCCCAACAATTGTAATGACTTTGCCAACCACTTTAATCACTTATCCGATCTCTAGAAATGACTTTGCCAACAATTGTAATGACTTTGCCAACCACTGTTATCACTTATCCGACTCAAAAAAACTTTGACCAACAATTGTAATGACTTTGCCAACCACTGTTAATCACTTATCCGATCTCTAGAAATGACTTTGCCCAACAATTGTAATGACTTTGCCAACCACTTTAATCACTTATCCGATCTCTAAAATGACTTTGCCCAACAATTAATGACTTTGCCAACCACTTAATCACTTATCCGACTCTAAAAATGACTTTGCCCAACAATTGTAATGACTTTGCCAACCACTGTTAATCACTTATCCGATCTCTAAAATGACTTTGCCCAACAATTGTAATGACTTTGCCAACCACTGTTAATCACTTATCCGACTCTAAAATGACTTTGCCCAACAATTGTAATGACTTTGCCAACCACTGTTAATCACTTATCCGATCTCTAGAAATGACTTTGCCCAACAATTGTAATGACTTTGCCAACCACTATTAATCACTTATCCGATCTCTAAAAATGACTTTGCCAACAATTGTAATGACTTTGCCAACCACTGTTAATCACTTATCCGACTCTAAAAATGACTTTGCCAACAATTGTAATGACTTGCCAACCACTGTTAATCACTTATCCGACCTCTAAAATGACTTTGCCCAACAATTGTAATGACTTTGCCAACCACTGTTAATCACTTATCCGATCTCTAAAATGACTTTGCCCAACAATTGTAATGACTTTGCCAACCACTGTTAATCACTTATCCGACCTCTAAAAATAACTTTGCCCAACAATTGTAATGACTTTGCCAACCACTGTTAATCACTTATCCGACCTCTAAAATGACTTTGCCCAACAATTGTAATGACTTTGCCAACATTAATCACTTATCCGATCTCTAGAAATGACTTTGCCCAACAATGTAATGACTTTGCCAACCACTGTTAATCACTTATCCGACTCTAAAAATGACTTTGCCAACAATTGTAATGACTTTGCCAACCACTTTAATCACTTATCCGATCTCTAGAAATGACTTTGCCCAACAATTGTAATGACTTTGCCAACCACTGTTAATCACTTATCCGACCTCTAAAATGACTCTGACCAACAATTGTAATGACTTTGCCAACCACTGTTAATCACTTATCCGATCTCTAGAAATGACTTTGCCAACCACTGTTAATAACTTATCCGACCTCTAAAAATAACTTTGACCAACAATTGTAATGACTTTGCCAACCACTGTTAATCACTTATCCGATCTCTAAAAATGACTTTGCCAACAATTGTAATGACTTTGCCAACCATTAATCACTTATCCGACTCTAAAATAACTTTGCCCAACAATTGTAATGACTTTGCCAACCACTTTAATCACTTATCCGATCTCTAAAATGACTTTGCCCAACAATTGTAATGACTTTGCCAACCACTGTTAATCACTTATCGACTCAAAATAAACTTTGCCCAACAATTGTAATGACTTTGCCAACCACTGTTAATCACTTATCCGATCTCTAGAAATACTTTGCCCAACAATTGTAATGACTTTGCCAACCACTTTAATCACTTATCCGATCTAGAAATGACTTTGCCAACAATTGTAATGACTTTGCCAACCACTGTTAATCACTTATCCAACCTCTAAAATGACTTTGCCCAACAATTGTAATGACTTTGCCAACCACTGTTAATCACTTATCCGATCTCTAAAATGACTTTGCCCAACAATTGTAATGACTTTGCCAACCACTGTTAATCACTTATCCTCACTAAAAATGACTTTGCCCAACAATTGTAATGACTTTGCCAACCACTGTTAATCACTTATCCGACCTCTAAAAAAACTTTGACCAACAATTGTAATGACTTTGCCAACCACTGTTAATCACTTATCCGACCTCTAAAAATAACTTTGACCAACAATTGTAATGACTTTGCCAACCACTGTTAATCACTTATCCGATCTCTAGAAATGACTTTGCCAACAATTAATGACTTTGCCAACCATTAATCACTTATCCGACTCTAAAAATGACTTTGCCCAACAATTGTAATGACTTTGCCAACCACTTTAATCACTTATCCGATCTCTAGAAATGACTTTGCCCAACAATTGTAATGACTTTGCCAACCACTGTTAATCACTTATCCGACCTCTAAAAATGACTTTGCCCAACAATTGTAATGACTTTGCCAACCACTGTTAATCACTTATCCGACTCTAAAAATGACTTTGCCAACAATTGTAATGACTTTGCCAACCACTGTTAATCACTTATCCGATCTCTAGAAATGACTTTGCCAACAATTGTAATGACTTTGCCAACCACTATTAATCACTTATCCGACTCTAAAATGACTTTGACCAACAATTGTAATGACTTTGCCAACCACTGTTAATCACTTATCCGACCTCTAAAAAAACTTTGCCCAACAATTGTAATGACTTTGCCAACCACTGTTAATCACTTATCCGATCTCTAGAAATGACTTTGCCCAACAATTGTAATGACTTTGCCAACCACTGTTAATCACTTATCCGATCTCTAAAAATGACTTTGCCCAACAATTGTAATGACTTTGCCAACCACTGTTAATCACTTATCCGACCTCTAAAATAACTTTGACCAACAATTGTAATGACTTTGCCAACCACTGTAATCACTTATCCGATCTCAGAAATACTTTGCCCAACAATTGTAATGACTTTGCCAACCACTGTTAATCACTTATCCGAACTCTAAAAATGACTTTGACCAACAATTGTAATGACTTTGCCAACCACTGTTAATAACTTATCCGACCTCTAAAAATAACTTTGAAACAATTGTAATGACTTGCCAACCACTGTTAATCACTTATCCGATCTCCAAAATACTTTGCCCAACAATTGTAATGACTTTGCCAACCACTATTAATCACTTATCCGAACTCTAAAAATGACTTTGCCCAACAATTGTAATGACTTTGCCAACCACTGTTAATCACTTATCCGATCTCTAGAAATGACTTTGCCCAACAATTGTAATGACTTTGCCAACCACTGTTAATAACTTATCCGACCTCCAAAAATAATTTGACCAACAATGTAATGACTTTGCCAACCACTGTTAATCACTTATCCGATCTCAGAAATTACTTTGCCCAACAATTGTAATGACTTTGCCAACCACTGTTAATCACTTATCCGAACTCTAAAAATGACTTTGACCAACAATTGTAATGACTTTGCCAACCACTGTTAATAACTTATCCGACCTCTAAAAATAACTTTGACCAACAATTGTAATGACATTGCCAACCACTGTTAATCACTTATCCGATCTCAGAAATACTTCGCCCAACAATTGTAATGACTTTGCCAACCACTTAATCACTTATCCGAACTCTAAAAATGACTTTGCCCAACAATTGTAATGACTTTGCCAACCACTGTTAATCACTTATCCGATCTCTAGAAATGACTTTGCCCAACAATTGTAATGACTTTGCCAACCACTGTTAATCACTTATCCGACCTCTAAAATAACTTTGACCAACAATTGTAATGACTTTGCCAACCACTGTTAATCACTTATCCGAACTCTAAAATGACTTTGACCAACAACATTGTAATGACTTTGCCAACCACTGTTAATAACTTATCCGACCTCTAAAAATAACTTTGACCAACAATTGTAATGACATTGCCAACCACTGTTAATCACTTATCCGATCTCCAGAAATTACTTTGCCCAACAATTGTAATGACTTTGCCAACCACTGTTAATCACTTATCCGAACTCTAAAATGACTTTGCCCAACAATTGTAATGACTTTGCCAACCACTGTTAATCACTTATCCGACTCCAGAAATTACTTGCCCAACAATGTTGTAACTTTGCCAACCACTGTTAATCACTTATCCGACTCTAAAAATGACTTTGCCCAAAATTGTAATGACTTTGCCAACCACTGTTAATCACTTATCCGATCTCTAAAATGACTTTGCCCAACAATTGTAATGACTTGCCAACCACTGTTAATAACTTATCCGACTCTAGAAATGACTTTGCCCAACAATTGTAATGACTTTGCCAACCACTGTTAATCACTTATCCGATCACTAAAAAGACTTTGCCCAACAATTGTAATGACTTTGCCAACCACTGTTATCACTATCCGATCTCCAGAAATTACTTTGCCCAACAATTGTAATGACTTTGCCAACCACTGTTAATCACTTATCCGACTCTAAAATGACTTTGACCAACAATTGTAATGACTTGCCAACCACTGTTAATCACTTATCCGACTCTAAAAATAACTTTGACCAACAATTGTAATGACATTGCCAACCACTGTTAATCACTTATCCGATCTCAGAAATTACTTGCCCAACAATTGTAATGACTTTGCCAACCACTGTTAATCACTTATCCGATCTCCAGAAATACTGCCCAACAATTCTAATGACTTTGCCAACCACTATTAATCACTTATCCGAACTCTAAAAATGACTTTGCCCAACAATTGTAATGACTTTGCCAACCACTGTTAATCACTTATCGATCTCTAGAAATGACTTTGCCCAACAATGTAATGACTTTGCAAATCACTGTTAATCACTTATCCGATCTCTAGAAATGACTTTGCCTAACAATTACAATGACTTGTCAACCAGATATTAATCACTTATCCGAACTCTAAAAATGACTTTGCCCAACAATTGTAATGACTTTGCCAACCACTATAATCACTTATCCGATCTCTAGAAATGACTTTGCCCAACAATTGTAATGACTTTGCCAACCACTGTAATCACTCATGACTCTAAAATGACTTTGCCCAACAATTGTAATGACTTTGCCAACCACTGTTAATCACTTATCCGATCTCTAGAAATGACTTTGCCCAACAATTGTAATGACTTTGCCAACCACTGTTAATCATTATCCGATCTCTAAAAATGACTTTGCCCAACAATTGTAATGACTTTGCCAACCACTGTTAATCACTTATCCGATCTCAAAATTACTTTGCCCAACAATTGTAATGACTTTGCCAACCACTGTTAATCACTTAACCGATCTCTAGAAATGACTTTGCCCAACAATTGTAATGACTTTGCCAACCACTATTAATCACTTATCCGAACTCTAAAAATGACTTTGCCCAACAATTGTAATGACTTTGCCAACCACTATTAATCACTTATCCGATCTCTAGAAATGACTTTGCCCAACAATTGTAATGACTTTGCCAACCACTGTAATTCACTATCTGACCTCTAAAAATGACTTGCCCAACAATTGTAATGACTTTGCCAACCACTGTAATCACTTATCCGATCTCTAGAAATGACTTTGCCCAACAATTGTAATGACTTTGCCAACCATGTTAATCACTTATCCGATCTCTAGAAATACTTTGCCCAACAATTGTAATGACTTTGCCAACCACTGTTAATCACTTATCCAACCTCTAAAATGACTTTGCCCAACAATTGTAATGACTTTGCCAACCACTGTTAATCACTTATCCGATCTCTAAAAATGACTTTGCACAACAATTGTAATGACTGTGCCTGTTAATCACTTATCCGATCTCTAAAAATGACTTTGCCCAACAATTGTAATTTTACCAACACTGTTAATCACTTACCAACCTCTAAAAATAACTTTGCCCAACAATTGTAATGACTTTGCCAACCACTGTAATCACTTATCCGATCTCAGAAATACTTTGCCAACAATTGTAATGACTTTGCCAACCACTGTTAATCACTTATCCGATCTCTAGAAATGACTTTGCCCAACAATTGTAATGACTTTGCCAACCACTATTAATCACTAATCCGAACTCTAAAAATGACTTTGCCCAACAATTGTAATGACTTTGCCAACCACTGTTAATCACTTATCCGATCTCTAGAAATTACTTTGCCCAACAATTGTAATGACTTTGCCAACCACTGTTAATCACTTATCCAACCTCTAAAAATGACTTTGCCCAACAATTGTAATGACTTTGCCAACCACTGTTAATCACTTATCCGATCTCTAGAAATGACTTTGCCCAACAATTGTAATGACTTTGCCAACCCTGTTAATCACTTATCCGATCTCTAAAAATGACTTTGCCCAACAATTGTAATGTTTACCAACTACTGTTAATCTTATCCAACCTCTAAAAATAACTTTGCCCAACAATTGTAATGACTTTGCCAACCACTGTTAATCACTTATCCGATCTCAGAAATACTTTGCCAAACAATTGTAATGACTTTGCCAACCACTGTTAATCACTTACCGATCTCTAAAATGACTTTGCCCAACAATTGTAATGACTTTGCCAACCACTATTAATCACTATCCGAACTCTAAAATGACTTTGCCCAACAATTGTAATGACTTTGCCAACCACTATTAATCACTTATCCGATCTCTAGAATGACTTTGCCCAACAATTGTAATGACTTTGCCAACCACTGTAATTCACTTATCCGACTCTAAAAATGACTTTGCCCAACAATTGTAATGACTTTGCCAACCACTGTTAATCACTTAACCGATCTCTAGAAATGACTTTGCCCAACAATTGTAATGACTTTGCCAACCACTATTAACACTTATCCGACTCTAAAAATGACTTTGCCCAACAATTGTAATGACTTTGCCAACCACTGTTAATCACTTATCCAATCTCTAGAAATGACTTTGCCCAACAATTGTAATGACTTTGCCAACCACTGTAATCACTTATCCGACCTCTAAAAATGACTTTGCCCAACAATTGTAATGACTTTGCCAACCATGTTAATCACTTATCCGACCATCTAAAAATGACTTTCCAACAATTGTATGACTTTGCCAACCACTATTAATCAATATCCGAACTCTAAAAATGACTTTGACCAACAATTGTAATGACTTTGCCAACCACTGTTAATCACTTATCCAACCTCTAAAATACTTTGACCAACAATTGTAATGACTTTGCCAACCACTGTTAATCACTTATCCGACCTCTAGAAATGACTTTGCCCAACAAATGTAATGACTTTGCCAACCACTGTTAATCACTTATCCGACCTCTAAAAATAACTTTGCCAACAATTGTAATGACTTTGCCAACCATTGTTAATCACTTATCCGACCATTAAAAATGACTTTGAACAATTGTAGTGACTTTGCCAACCACTTTTAATCAATTATCCGACTCTAAAAATGACTTTGACCAACAATTGTAATGACTTTGCCACCACTGTTAATCACTTATCCAACTCTAAAAATGACTTTGCCCAACAATTGTAATGACTTTGCCAACCACTGTTAATCACTTATCCGATCTCTAGAAATTACTTTGCCAACAATTGTAGTGATTTTGCCAACCACTGTTAATCACTTATCCGACATCTAAAAATGACTTTGCCCAACAATTGTAATGACTTTACCAAACTGTAAATCACTTATCCAACCTCTAAAATAACTTTGCCTAACTATGTAATGACTTTGCCAACCACTGTAATTCACTTATCCGACCTCTAAAAATGACTTTGCCCAACAATTGTAATGACTTTGCCAACCACTGTTAATCACTTATCCGATCTCTAGAAATACTTTGCCCAACAATAGGGTGATTTTGCCAACCACTATAATCACTTATCCGACCTCTAAAAATGACTTTGCCCAACAATTGTAATGACTTTGCCAACTACTGTTAATCACTTATCCAACCTCTAAAATAACTTTGCCTAACTATTGTAATGACTTTACCAAACCACTGTAATTCACTTATCCGACCTCTAAAAATGACTTTGCCCACAATTGTAATGACTTTGCCAAACATGTTAACTCACTTATCCGAACTCTAAAAATGACTTTGCCAACAATGTAATGACTTTGCCAACCACTGTAATTCACTTATCCGACCTCTAAAATGACTTGCCCAACAATTGAAATGACTTTGCCAACCATGTTAATCACTTATCCGATCTCTAGAAATACTTTGCCCAACAATTGTAGTGATTTTGCCAACCACTGTTAATCACTTATCCGACCTCTAAAAATGACTTTGCCCAACAATTGTAATGACTTACCAAACTACTGTTAATCATTTATCCAACCTCTAAAATAACTTTGCCTAATATTGTAATGACTTTGCAACCACTGTAATTCACTTATCGACCTAAAAATGACTTTGCCCAACAATGTAATGGACTTTGCCAAACCACTGTTAATCACTTATCCGATCTCTAAATTACTTGCCCAACAATAGGAGTGATTTTGCCAACCACTATTAATCACTTATCCGACCTCTAAAAATGACTCTGCCCAACAATTGTAATGACTTGCAACCACTGTTAACACTTATCCGACCTCTAAAAATAACTTTGACCAACAATTGTAATGAATTTGCCAACCACTGTAATCACTTATCCAACCTCTTAAAATGACTTTGCCCAACAATTGTAATGACTTTGCCAACCACTGTTAATCACTTATCCGATCTCTAGAATTGTACTTTGCCCAACAATTGTAGTGATTTTGCAAACCACTGTTAATCACTTATCGACCTCTAAAAATGACTTTGCCCAACAATTGTAATGACTTTACCAACTACTGTTAATCACTTATCAAACCTCTAAAAATAACTTTGCCCAACAATTGTAATGACTTTGCCAACCACTGTAATTCACTTATCCGACCTCTAAAAATGACTTTGCCCAACAATTGTAACGACTTTACCAACTACTGTTAATCACTTATCCATCCTCTAAAAAACTTTGCCTAACTATTGTAATGACTTTGCCAACCACTGTAATCACTTATCGACTCTAAAAATGATTTGCCCAACAATTGTAATGACTTTGCCAACACTGTTAATCACTTATCGATCTCTAGAAATTACTTTGCCCAACAATAGGAGTGATTTGCCAACACTATTAATCACTTATCCGACCTCTAAAAATGACTTTGCCCAACAATTGTAATGACTTTGCCAACCACTGTTAATCACTTATCCGACCCTAAAAATAACTGACCTACAATTGTAATGAACTTGCCAACCACTGTTAATCACTTATCCGACTCTAAAAATGACTTTGACCAACAATTGTAATGACTTTGCCAACCCATGTAATCACTATCCAACCTCTTAAAATGACTTTGCCCAACAATTGTAATGACTTTGCCAACCACTGTTAATCACTTATCGATCTCTAGAAATTACTTTGCCAACAATGTAGTAGTGATTTGCCAACCACTGTAATCACTTATCCGACCTCTAAAAATGACTTTGCCCAACAATGTAATGACTTTACCAACTACTGTTAATCACTTATCAACCTCTAAAAATAACTTTGCCCAACAATTGTAATGACTTTGCCAACCACTGTAATTAACTTATCCGACCTCTAAAAATGACTTTGCCCAACAATTGTAATGACTTTGCAACCACTGTCAATCACTTATCCGATCTCTAGAAATTACTTTGCCCAACAATAGTAGTGATTTTGCCACCACTATTAATCAACTTATCCGACCTCTAAAAAGACTTTGCCCAACAATTGTAATGACTTTGCAACCACTGTAATTCACGTATCCGACCTCTAAAAATGACTTTGCCCAACAATTGTAATGACTTGCCAAACCACTGTTAATCACTTATCCGATCTCTAGAAATTACTTTGCCCAACAATGTAGTGACTTGCCAACCACTATTAACACTTATCCGAACTCTAAAAAGACTTTGCCCAACAATTGTAGAGGACTATGCCAACCACTATTAACTCACTTATCCGAACTCTAAATGACTTTGCCCAACAATTGTTATGACTTTACCAACCACTGTTAATCATTATCCAACCTCTAAAAATACTTTGCCCAACAATTGTAATGACTTTGCCAACCACTGTAATTCACTTATCCGACCTCTAAAAATGACTTTGCCCAACAATTGTAATGACTTTGCCAACCACTTTAATCACTATCCGATCTCTAGAAATACTTGCCAACAATAGGAGTGATTTTGCCAACCACTATAACACTTATCCGACTCTAAAAATGACTTTGCCCAACAATTGTAATGATTTACCAACTACTGTTAATCACGTATCCAACCTCAAAAAATAACTTTGCCCAACAATTGTAATGACTTGCCAACCACTGTAATTCACTTATCCGACCTTAAAAATGACTTTGCCCAACAATGTAATGACTTTGCCAACCACTGTCAATCACTTATCCGATCTCTAGAAATTGATTTGCCCAAACAATAGTAGTGATTTGCCAACCACTATTAATCACTTATCCGACCTCAAAAATGACTTTGCCCAACAATTGTAATGACTTTGCCAACCACTGTAATCACTTATCCGACCTCTAAAAAATGACTTTGCCCAACAATTGTAATGACGTTGCCAACCACTGTTAATCACTTATCCGATCCTAGAAATTACTTTGCCAGCAATTGTAGTGACTTTGCCAACCACTATTAATCACTTATCCGAACTCTAAAAATGACTTGCCCAACAATTGTAGTGACTATGCCAACCACTATTAATCACTTATCCGAACTCTAAAAATGACTTTGCCCAACAATTGTTATGACTTTACCAACCACTGTTAATCACTTATCCAACCTCTAAAAATAACTTTGCCCAAACAATTGTAGGACTTGCCAACCACTGTAATTCACTTATCCGACCTCTAAAAATGACTTTGCCCAACAATTGTAATGACTTGCCAACCACTGTTAATCACTTATCCGATCTCTAGAAATTACTTTGCCAACAATAGGAGTGATTTTGCCAACCACTATTAATCACTTATCCGACTAAAAATGACTTTGCCCAACAATTGTAATGACTTTGCAACCACTGTTAATCACTCATCCGAACTCTAAAATGACTTTGCCTAACAATTGTAATGACTTTGCCAACCTCTGTAATTCACTTATCCGACCTCTAAAATGACTTTGCCCAACAATTGTAATGACTTTGCCAACCACTGTTAATCACTTATCCGATTTCTAGAAATATTGCCCAACAATTGAAGTGACTTTGCCAACCACTATTAATCACTATCCGAACTCTAAAATGACTTTGCCCAACAATTGTAGTGACTATGCCAACCACTATTAATCACTTATCCGAACTCTAATAATGACTTTGCCCAACAATTGTAATGACTTTGCCAACCACTGTTAATCACTCATCCGAACTCTAAAAATGACTTTGCCTAACAATTGTAATGACTTTGCCAACCTCTGAATTCACTTATCCGACCTCTAAAATGACTTTGCCCAACAATTGTAATGACTTTGCCAACCACTGTTAATCACTTATCCGATTTCTAGAAATTACTTTGCCCAACAATTGTAATGACTTTACCAACCACTGTTAATCACTTATCCAACCTCTAAAAATGACTTTGACCAACATTTGTAATGACTTTGCCAACAACTGTTAATCACTTATCCAACCTCTTAAAATGACTTTGCCCAACAATTGTAATGACTTTGCCAACCACTGTTAATCACTTTTCCGATCTCTAGAAATTACTTTGCCCAACAATAGTAGTGAATTTGCCAACACTGTTAATCACTTATCAGACCTCTAAAAATGACTTTGACCAACAATTGTAATGACTTTGCCAACCACTGTTATCACTTATCCGATCTCTAGAAATTTCTTTGCCCAACAATTGTAGTGATTTGCCAACCACTGTTAATCATTATCCGACCTCTAAAAATGACTTGCCCAACAATGTAATGACTTTACCAAACTACTGTTAATCACTTATCCAACCTCTAAAAATAACTTTGCCCAACAATTGTAATGACTTTGCCAACACTGTAATTCACTTATCCGACCTCTAAAAATGACTTTGCCCAACAATTGTAATGACTTTGCCAACCACTGTTAATCACTTTCCGATCTCTAGAATTACTTTGCCCAACATAGTAGTGAATTTGCCAACCACTGTTAATCACTTATCAGACCTCTAAAAATGACTTTGACCAACAATTGTAATGACTTTGCCAACCACTGTTAATCACTTATCCGATCTCTAGAAATTTCTTTGCCCAACAATTGTAATGACTTTGCCAACCACTGTTAATCACTTATCCGACCTCTAAAAATGACTTTGCCCAACAATTGTAATGACTTTACCAACTACTGTTAATCACTATCCAACCTCTAAAAATAACTTTGCCCAACAATTGTAATGACTTTGCCAACCACTGTAATTCACTTATCCGACCTCTAAAATGACTTTGCCAAACAATTGTAATGACTTTGCCAACCACTGTTAATCACTTATCCGATCTCTAGAAATTACTTGGCCCAACAACAGTAGTGATTTTGCCAACCACTATTAATCACTTATCCGACCTCTAAAATGACTTTGCCCAACAATTGTAATGACTTTGCCAACCACTGTAATTCACTTATCCGACCTCTAAAAATGACTTGCCCAACAATTGTAATGACTTTGCCAACAACTGTTAATCATTATCCGATCTCTAGAAATTACTTTGCCCAACAATTGTAGTGACTTTGCCAACCACTATTAATCACTTATCGGAACTCTAAAAATGACTTTGCCCAACAATTGTTATGACTTTACCAACCACTGTTAATCACTTTTCCGATCTCTAGAAATTACTTTGCCCAACAATAGTAGTGAATTTGCCAACCACTGTTAATCACTTATCAGACCTCTAAAAATGACTTTGACCAACAATTGTAATGACTTTGCCAACCACTGTTAATCACTTATCCGATCTCTAGAAATTACTTTGCCCAACAATTGTAGTGATTTGCCAACCACTGTTAATCACTTATCCGACCTCTAAAAATGACTTTGCCCAACAATTGTAATGACTTTACCAACTACTGTTAATCACTTATCCAACCTCTAAAAATAACTTTGCCAAACAATTGTAATGACTTTGCCAACCACTGTAATTCACTTATCCGACTCTAAAAATGACTTTGCCCAACAATTGTAATGACTTGCCAACCACTGTTATCACTTATCCGATCTCTAGAAATTACTTGGCCCAACAATAGTAGTGATTTTGCCACCACTATTAATCACTTATCCGACCTCTAAAAATGACTTTGCCCAACAATTGTAATGACTTGCCAACCACTGTAATTCACTTATCCGACCTCTAAAAATGACTTTGCCAACAATTGTAATGACTTTGCCAACCACTGTTAATCACTTATCCGATCTCTAGAAATTACTTTGCCCAACAATTGTAGGACTTTGCCAACCACTATTAACACTTATCGGAACTCTAAAATGACTTTGCCCAACAATTGTATGACTTACCAACCACTGTTAATCACTTATCACACCTTTAAAATGACTTTGCCCAACAATTGTAATGACTTTGCCAACCACTGTTAATCACTATCCGACCTCTAAAAATGACTTTGCCCAACAATTGTAATGACTTTACCAACTACTGTTAATCACTTATCCAACCTCTAAAAATAACTTTGCCAAACAATTGTAATGACTTTGCCAACCACTGTAATTCACTTATCCGACCTCTAAAAATGACTTTGCCCAACAATTGTAATGACTTTGCCAACCACTGTTAATCACTTATCCGATCTCTAGAAATTACTTTGCCCAACAATTGTAGTGATTTTGCCAACCACTGTTAATCACTTATCCGACCTCTAAAAATGACTTTGCCCAACAATTGTAATGACTTTACCAACTACTGTTAATCACTTATCCAACCTCTAAAAATAACTTTGCCAAACAATTGTAATGACTTGCCAACCACTGTAACTCACTTATCCGACCTCTAAAATGACTTTGCCCAACAATTGTAATGACTTTGCCAACCACTGTTAATCACTTATCCGATCTCTAGAAATTACTTGGCCCAACAATAGTATGATTTTGCCAACCACTATTAATCACTTATCCGACCTCTAAAATGACTTTGCCCAACATTGTAATGACTTTGCCAACCACTGTAATTCACTTATCCGACCTCTAAAAATGACTTGCCCAACAATTGTAATGACTTTGCCGACCACTGTAATCACTTATCCGATCTCTAGAAATTACTTTGCCCAACAATTGTAGTGACTTTGCCAACCACTATTACACTTATCGGAACTCTAAAAATGACTTTGCCCAACAATTGTTATGACTTTACAACCACTGTTAATCACTTATCCAACCTCTAAAATGACTTTGCCCAACAATTGTAATGACTTTGCCAACCACTGTTAATCACTTATCCGATCTCTAGAAATTACTTTGCCCAACAATTGTAGTGATTTTGCCAACCACTGTTAATCACTTATCCAACCTCTAAAATAACTTTGCCCAACAATTGTAATGACTTTGCCAACCACTGTAATTCACTTATCCGACCTCTAAAAATGACTTTGCCCAACAATTGTAATGACTTTGCCAACCACTGTTATCACTATTCCGATCTCTAGAATTTACTTTGCCCAACAATAGTAGTGATTTTGCCAACACTATTAATCACTTATCCGACCTCTAAAAATGACTTTGCCCAACAATTGGAATGACTTTGCCAACCACTGTTAATCACTTATCCGAACTCTAAAAATGACTTTGCATTACAATTGTAATGACTTTGCCAACCACTGTAATCACTTATCCGACCTCTAAAAATGACTTTCCCCAACAATTGTAATGACTTTGCCAACCACTGTTAATCACTTATCCGATCTCTAGAAATTACTTTGCCCAACAATTGTAGTGACTTTGCCAACCACTATTAATCACTATCCGAACTCTAAAATGACTTTGCCCAACAATTGTAGTGACTATGCCAACACATTAATCACTTATAGACCTCTAAAATAAACTTTGACCAACAATTGTAATGATTGCCAACCACTGTTAATCACTTATCCGACCACTAAAATGACTTTGACCAACAATTGTAATGACTTTGCCAACCACTGTTAATCACTTATCCACACCTTAAAATTACTTGCCCAACAATTGTAATGACTTTGCCAAACACTGTAATTCACTTATCCGACCTCTAAAAATGACTTTGCACAACAATTGTAATGACTTTACCAACTACTGTTAATCACTTATCCAACCTCTAAAAAACTTTGACCAACAATTGTAATGACTTTGCCAACCACTGTTAATCACTTATCCGACCTCTAAAAATAACTTTGACCAACAATTGTAATGACTTTGCCAACCATGTTAATCACTTATCCGATCTAGAAATTACTTTGCCCAACAATTGTAATGACTTTGCCAACCACTGTTAATCACTTATCCGACCTCTAAAATGACTTTGCCCAACAATTGTAATGACTTTGCCAACCACTGTTAATCACTTATCCGATCTCTAGAAATTACTTTGCCCAACAATTGTAATGACTTGCCAACCACTGTTAATCACTTATCCGACCTCTAAAAATGACTTTGCCCAACAATTGTAATGACTTTGCCAACCACTGTTAATCACTTATCCGACCTCTAAAATGACTTTGCCCAACAATTGTAATGACTTTACCAACTATGTTAATCACTTATCCAACCTCTAAAAATAACTTTGCCAACAATTGTAATGACTTTGCCAACCACTGTAACTCACTTATCCGACTCTAGAAATGACTTTGCCCAACAATTGTAATGACTTTACCAACACTGTTAATCACTTATCCACCTCTAAAAATAACTTTGACCAACAATTGTAATGACTTTGCCAACCACTGTTAATCACTTACCGACCTCTAAAAATAACTTTGACCAACAATTGTAATGACTTTGCCAACCACTGTTAATCACTTATCCGACCTCTAAAAATGACTTTGCCCAACAATTGTAATGATTTGCCAACCACTGTAATCACTATCCGACCTCTAAAAGTGACTTTGCCAACAATTGTAATGACTTTGCCAACCACTGTTAATCACTATCCGATCTCTAGAAATGACTTTCCCAACAATTGTAATGACTTTGCCAACCACTGAAATTCACTTATCCGACCTCTAAAAATGACTTTGCCCAACAATTGTAATGACTTTACCAACGACTGTTAATCACTTATCCAACCTCTAAAAATAACTTTGACCAACAATTGTAATGACTTTGCCAACCACTGTTAATCACTTATCCGATCTCTAGAAATTACTTTGCCCACAATTGTAGTGACTTTGCCAACCTCTATTAATCTCTTATCCGAACTCTAAAATGACTTTGACCAACAATTGTAATGACTTTGCCAACCACTGTTAATCACTTATCCGACCTCTAAAAATGACTTGACCAACAATTGTAATGACTTGCCAACCACTGTTAATCACTAATCCGAACTCTAAAAATGACTTTGCCAACAATTGTAATGACTTTGCCAACCACTGTTAATCACTTATCCGACCTCTAAAAATGACTTTGCCCAACAATTGTAATGACTTTGCCAACCACTGTTAATCACTAATCCGATCTCTAGAAATGACTTTTCCCAACAATTGTAATGACTTTGCCAACCACTGTAATCACTTATCCGACCTCTAAAATAACTTTGACCAACAATTGTAATGACTTTGCCAACCACTGTTAAAACTTATCCGACCTCTAAAAATAACTTTGACCAACAATTGTAATGACTTTACCAACGACTGTTAATCACTTATCCAACCTCTAAAATAACTTTGACCAACAATTGTAATGACTTTGCCAACCACTGTAATCACTTATCCGATCTCTAGAAATTACTTTGCCCAACAATTGTAGTGACTTTGCCAACCCAATTAATCTCTTATCCGACCTCTAAAAATGACTTTGACCAACAATTGTAATGACTTGCCAACCACTGTTAATCACTTATCCGACCTCTAAAAATGACTTTGCCCAACAATTGTAATGACTTTGCCAACCACTGTATTCACTTATCTGAACTAAAAATGACTTTGCCCAACAATTGTAATGACTTTGCCAACCACTGTTAATCACTTATCCGACCTCTAAAAATGACTTTGACCAACAATTGTAATGACTTTGCCAACCACTGTTAATCACTAATCCGAACTCTAAAAATGACTTTGCCCAACAATTGTAATGACTTTGCCAACCACTGTTAATCACTTATCCGACCTCTAAAAATTACTTTGCCCAACAATTGTAATGACTTTGCCAACCACTGTTAATCACTAATCCGATCTCTAGAAATGACTTTTCCCAACAATTGTAATGACTTTGCCAACCATGAAATTCACTTATCCGACCTCTAAAATAACTTTGACCAACAATTGTAATGACTTTACCAACGACTGTTAATCACTTATCCAACCTCTACAAATAACTTTGACCAACAATTGTAATGACTTTGCCAACCACTGTTAATCACTTATCCAACCTCTAAAAATAACTTTGACCAACAATTGTAATTACTTTGCCGACCACTGTTAATCACTTATCCGATCTCTAGAAATACTTTGCCCAACAATTGTAGTGACTTTGCCAACCTCTATTAATCTCTTATCCGAACTGTTAAAATGACTTTGACCAACAATTGTAATGACTTTGCCAACCACTGTTAATCACTTATCCGACCTCTAAAATGACTTTGCCCAACAATTGTAATGACTTTGCCAACCACTGTTAATCACTTATCCGATCTCTAAAATGACTTTGCCCAACAATTGTAATGACTTTGCCAACCACTGTTATTCACTTATCGACCTATAAAATGACTTTGCCCAACAATTGTAATGACTTTGCCAACCACTGTTAATCACTTATCCGACCTCTAAAAATGACTTTGACCAACAATTGTAATGACTTTGCCAACCACTGTTAATCACTTATCCGACCTCTAAAATGACTTTGCCCAACAATTGTAATGACTTTGCCAACCACTGTTAATCACTAATCCGATCTCTAGAAATGACTTTTCCCAACAATTGTAATGACTTTGCCAACCACTGAAATTCACTTATCCGACCTCTAAAAATAACTTTGACCAACAATTGTAATGACTTTGCCAACCACTGTTAAAACTTATCCGACCTCTAAAAATAACTTTGACCAACAATTGTAATGACTTTACCAACGACTGTTAATCATTATCCACCTCTAAAATAACTTTGACCAACAATTGTAATGACTTTGCCAACCACTGTTAATCACTTATCCGATCTCTAGAAATTACTTTGCCCAACAATTGTAGTGACTTTGCCAACCTCTATTAATCGCTTATCCGAACTCTTAAAATGACTTTGACCAACAATTGTAATGACTTTGCCAACCACTGTTAATCACTTATCCGACCTATAAAAATGACTTTGCCCAACAATTGTAATGACTTGCCAACCACTGTTAATCACTTATCCGACCTCTAAAAATGACTTTGACCAACAATTGTAATGATTTGCCAACCACTGTTAATCACTAATCCGAACTCTAAAAATGACTTTGCCCACCAATTGTAATGACTTTGCCAACCACTGTTAATCACTTATCCGACCTCTAAAAATGACTTTGCCCAACAATTGTAATGACTTTGCCAACCACTGTTAATCACTAATCCGATCTCTAGAAATGACTTTTCCCAACAATTGTAATGACTTTGCCAACCACTGAAATTCACTTATCCGACCTCTAAAATAACTTTGACCAACAATTGTAATGACTTTGCCAACCACTGTTAATACTTATCCGACCTCTAAAATAACTTTGACCAACAATTGTAAGGACTTTACCAACGACTGTTAATAACTTATCCAACCTCTAAAAATAACCTTGACCAACAATTGTAATGACTTTGCCAACCACTGTTAATCACTTATCCGATCTCTAGAAATTACTTTGCCCAACAATTGTAGTGACTTTGTTAACCCATTAATCTCTTATCCGAACTCTTAAAATGACTTTGACAAACAATTGTAATGACTTTGCCAACCACTGTTAATCACTTATCCGACCTCTAAAAATGACTTTGCCCAACAATTGTAATGACTTTGCCAACCACTGTTAATCGATTTTCCGACCTCTAAAAATGACTTTGCCCAACAATTGTAATGACTTTGCCAACCACTGTTAATCACTTATCCGATCTCTAGAAATGACTTTGCCCAACCATTGCAATGACTTTGCCAACCACTGTTAATCACTTATCCGACCTCTAAAAATGATTTTGACCAACAATTGTAATGACTTTGCCAACCACTGTTAATCACTTATCCGACCTCTAAAAATGACTTTGCCCAACAATTGTAATGACTTTGCCAACCACTGTTAATCACTAATCCGATCTCTAGAAATGACTTTTCCCAACAATTGTAATGACTTTGCCAACCACTGAAATTCACTTATCCGACCTCTAAAAATAACTTTGACCAACAATTGTAATGACTTTGCCAACCACTGTTAATAACTTATCCGACCTCTAAAATAACTTTGACCAACAATTGTAATGACTTTACCAACGACTGTTAATCACTTATCCAACCTCTAAAAATAACTTTGACCAACAATTGTAATGACTTTGCCAACCACTGTTAATCACTTATCCGACCTATAAAAATGACTTTGCCCAACAATTGTAATGACTTTGCCAACCACTGTTAATCACTTATCCGACCTCTAAAAATGACTTTGACCAACAATTGTAATGATTTTGCCAACCACTGTTAATCACTTATCCGACCTATAAAAATGACTTTGCCCAACAATTGTAATGACTTTGCCAACCACTGTTAATCACTTATCCGACCTCTAAAAATGACTTTGCCCAACAATTGTAATGACTTTGCCAACCACTGTTAATCACTTATCCGACCTCTAAAAATGACTTTGACCAACAATTGTAATGATTTGCCAACCACTGTTAATCACTAATCCGAACTCTAAAAATGACTTTGCCCAACAATTGTAATGACTTTGCCAACCACTGTTAATCACTTATCCGACCTCTAAAAATGACTTTGCCCAACAATTGTAATGACTTTGCCAACCATGTTAATCACTAATCCGATCTCTAGAAATGACTTTCCCAACAATTGTAATGACTTTGCCAACCACTGAAATTCACTTATCCGACCTCTAAAAATAACTTTGACCAACAATTGTAATGACTTTGCCAACCACTGTTAATAACTTATCCGACCTCTAAAAATAACTTTGACCAACAATTGTAAGTAAGGACTTTACCAACGACTGTAATAACTTATCCAACCTCTAAAAATAACCTTGACCAACAATTGTAATGACTTTGCCAACCACTGTTAATCACTTATCCGATCTCTAGAAATTACTTTGCCCAACAATTGTAGTGACTTGTTAACCTCTATTAATCTTTATCCGAACTCTTAAAATGACTTTGACAAACAATTGTAATGACTTTGCCAACCACTGTTAATCACTTATCCGACCTCTAAAAATGACTTTGCCCAACAATTGTAATGACTTTGCCAACCACTGTTAATCGATTTTCCGACCCTAAAAATGACTTTGCCCAACAATTGTAATGACTTTGCCAACCACTGTTAATCACTTATCCGATCTCTAGAAATGACTTTGCCCAACCATTGTGACTTTGCCAACCACTGTTAATCACTTATCCAAACTCTAAAAATGACTTTGCCCAACAATTGTAATGACTTTGCCAACCACTATTAATCACTTACCCGATCTCTAGAAATGACTTTGCCCAACAATTGTAATGGTTTTGCCAACCACTGTTAATCACTTATCCGAACTCTAAAAATAAATTTGACCAACAATTGACATGACTTTGCCAACCACTGTTAATCACTTATCCAACCTCTAAAAATGACTTTGCCCAACAATTGTAATGACTTTGCCAACCACTGTTAATCACTTATCCGATCTCTAGAAATGACTTTGCCCAACAATTGTAATGACTTTGCCAACCACTGTTATTCACTTATCTGACCTATAAAAATGACTTTGCCCAACAATTGTAATGACTTTGCCAACCACTGTTAATCACTTATCCGACCTCTAAAAATGACTTTGACCAACAATTGTAATGACTTTGCCAACCACTGTTAATCACTAATCCGAACTCTAAAAATGACTTTGCCCAACAATTGTAATGACTTTGCCAACCACTGTTAATCACTTATCCGACCTCTAAAAATGACTTGCCCAACAATTGTAATGACTTTGCCAACCACTGTTAATCACTAATCCGATCTCTAGAAATGACTTTTCCCAACAATTGTAATGACTTTGCCAACCACTGTTAATCTCTTATCCGAACTCTAAAAATGACTTTGACCAACAATTGTAATGACTTTGCCAACCACTGTTAATCACTTATCCGACCTCTAAAAATGACTTTGCCCAACAATTGTAATGGCTTTGCCAACCACTGTAATTCACTTATCTGACCTATAAAAATGACTTTGCCCAACAATTGTAATGACTTTGCCAACCACTGTTAATCACTTTTCCGACCTCTAAAAATGACTTTGCCCAACAATTGTAATGACTTTGCCAACCACTGTTAATCACTTATCCGATCTCTAGAAATGACTTTGCCCAACCATTGCAATGACTTTGCCAACCACTGTTAATCACTTATCCGAACTCTAAAATAACTTTGACTAACAATTGTAATGACTTTGCCAACCACTGTTAATAACTTATCCGACCTCTAAAATAACTTTGACCAACAATTGTAATGACTCTGCCAACCACTGTTAATCACTTATCCGATCTCTCGAAATTACTTTGCCCAACAATTGTAGTGACTTTGCCAACCTCTAAATCTCTTATCCGAACTCTTAAAATGACTTTGACCAACAATTGTAATGACTTTGCCAACCACTATTAATCACTTTCCGATCTCTAGAAATGACTTTGCCCAACCATTGTAATGGCTTTGCCAACCACTGGAATTCACTTATCTGACCTATAAAAATGACTTTGCCCGACAATTGTAATGACTTTGCCAACCACTGTTAATCGATTTTCCGACCTCTAAAAATGACTTTGCCCAACAATTGTAATGACTTTGCCAACCACTGTTAATCACTTATCCGATCTCTAGAAATGACTTTGCCCAACCATTGCAATGACTTTGCCAACCACTGTTAATCACTTATCCAAACTCTAAAAATGACTTTGCCCAACAATTGTAATGACTTTGCCAACCACTATTAATCACTTACCCGATCTCTAGAAATGACTTTGCCCAACCATTGCAATGGTTTTGCCAACCACTGTTAATCACTTATCCGAACTCTAAAATAAATTTGACCAACAATTGACATGACTTTGCCAACCACTGTTAATCACTTATCCAACCTCTAAAAATGACTTTGCCCAACAATTGTAATGACTTTGCCAACCACTGTTAATCACTTATCCGAACTCTAAAATGACTTTGCCCAACAATTGTAATGACTTTGCCAACCACTGTTAATCACTTATCCGATCTCTAGAAATGACTTTGCCCAACAATTGTAATGACTTTGCCAACCACTGTTAATAACTTATCCGACCTCAAAAATTAATTTGACCAACAATTGACATGACTTTGCCAACCACTGTTAATCACTTATCCAACCTCTAAAAATGACTTTGCCCAACAATTGTAATGACTTTGCCAACCACTGTTAATCACTTATCCGATCTCTAGAAATGACTTTGCCCAACAATTGTAATGACTTTGCCAACCACTGTAATCACTTATCCGATCTCTAAAAATGACTTTGCCCAACAATTGTAAAGACTTTGCCAACCACTGTTAATCACTTATCCAACTTCTAAAAATGACTTTGCCCAACAATTGTAATGACTTTGCCAACCACTGTTAATCACTTATCCGATCTCCAGAAATTAATTTGCCCAACAATTGTAATGACTTTGCCAACCACTGTTAATCACTTAACCGCTCTCTAGAAATGACTTTGCCCAACAATTGTAATGACTTTGCCAACCACTATTAATCACTCATCCGAACTCTAAAAATGACTTTGCCCAACAATTGTAATGACTTTGCCAACCACTGTTAATCACTTATCCGATCTCTAGAAATGACTTTGCCCAACAATTGTAATGACTTTGCCAACCACTGTTAATCACTTATCCGAACTCTAAAAATGACTTTGCCCAACAATTGTAATGACTTTGCCATCCACTGTTAATCACTTATCCGATCTCTAAAAATGACTTTGCCAACCACTGTTAATCACTTATCCGACCTCCAAAAATAACTTTGACCAACAATTGTAATGACTTTGCCAACCACTGTGAATCACTTAACCGACTAAAATGACTTTGCCCCACAATTGTAAAGACTTTGCCAACCACTGTTAATCACTTATCAAACTTCTAAAAATGACTTTGCCCAACAATTGTAATGACTTTGCCAACCACTGTTAATCACTTATCCGATCTCCAGAAATTAATTTGCCCAACAATTGTAATGACTTTGCCAACCACTGTTAATCACTTAACCGCTCTCTAGAAATGACTTTGCCCAACAATTGTAATGACTTTGCCAACCACTATTAATCACTCATCCGAACTCTAAAAATGACTTTGCCCAACAATTGTAATGACTTTGCCAACCACTGTTAATCACTTATCCGATCTCTAGAAATGACTTTGCCCAACAATTGTAATGACTTTGCCAACCACTGTTAATCACTTATCCGAACTCTAAAAATGACTTTGCCCAACAATTGTAATGACTTTGCCATCCACTGTTAATCACTTATCCGATCTCTAAAAATGACTTTGCCAACCACTGTTAATCACTTATCCGACCTCCAAAATAACTTTGACCAACAATTGTAATGACTTTGCCAACCACTGTGAATCACTTAACCGACCTCTAGAAATGACTTTGCCCAACAATTGTTATGACTTTGCCAACCACTGTTAATCACTTATCCGACCTCTAGAAATAACTTTGACCAACAATTGTAATGACTTTGCCAACCACTGTTAATAACTTATCCGATCTCTAAAAATAACTTTGACCAACAATTGTAATGACTTTGCCAACCACTGTTAATCACTTATCCAACCTCTAAAAATGACTTTGCCCAACAATTGTAATGACTTTGCCAACCACTGGTAATCACTTATCCGATCTCTAGAAATTACTTTGCCCAACAATTGTAATGACTTTGCCAATCACTGTTAATCACTTATTCGATCTCTAGAAATGACTTTGCCTAACAATTACAATGACTTTGTAAACCACTATTGATCACTTATCCGAACTCTAAAAATGACTTTGCCAACCACTGTTAATCACTTATCCGACCTCCAATAATAACTTTGACCAACAATTGTAATGACTTTGCCAACCACTGTTAATCACATATCCGACCTCTAAAAATGACTTGCCCAACAATTGTAATGACTTTGCCAACCACTGTTAATCACTTATCCGATCTCTAGAAATGACTTTGCCCAACAATTGTAATGACTTTGCCAACCACTGTTAAACTTATCCGACCTCCAAAAATAAATTTGACCAACAATTGACATGACTTTGCCAACCACTGTTAATCACTTATCCAACCTCTAAAATGACTTTGCCCAACAATTGTAATGACTTTGCCAACCACTGTTAATCACTTATCCGATCTCTAGAAATGACTTTGCCCAACAATTGTAATGACTTTGCCAACCACTGTTAATCACTTATCCGATCTCTAAAATGACTTTGCCCAACAATTGAAATGACTTTGCCAACCACTGTTAATCACTTATCCGATCTCCAGAAATTACTTTGCCCAACAATTGTAATGACTTTGCCAACCACTGTTAATCACTTAACCGATCTCTAGAAATGACTTTGCCCAACAATTGTAATGACTTTGCCAACCACTATTAATCACTCATCCGAACTCTAAAATGACTTTGCCCAACAATTGTAATGACTTTGCCAACCACTGTTAATCACTTATCCGATCTCTAGAAATAACTTTGCCCAACAATTGTAATGACTTTGCCAACCACTGTAATCACTTATCCGACTCTAAAATGACTTTGCCCAACAATTGTAATGACTTTGCCAACCACTGTTAATCACTTATCCGATCTCTAGAAATTACTTTGCCCAACAATGTAGTGACTTTGCCAACCACTATTAATCACTTATCCGAACTCTAAAAATGAATTTGACCAACAATTGTAATGACTTTGCCAGCCACTGTTAATCACTTAACCGACCTCAAAAATAACTTTGACCAACAATTATAATGACTTTGCCAACCACTGTTAATCACTTATCCGACCTTTAGAAATGACTTTGCCCAACAATTGTAATGACTTTGCCAACCACTGTTAATCACTTATCCGACCTCTAGAAATTACTTTGCCCAACAATTGTAATGACTTTGCCAACCACTGTTAATCACTTATCCGATCTCTAGAAATACTTTGCCCAACAATTGTAGTGACTTTGCCAACCACTGTTAATCACTTACCGACCTCTAAAAATAACTTTGACCAACAATTATAATGACTTTGCCAACCACTGTTAATCACTTATCCGACCTTTAGAAATGACTTTGCCCAACAATTGTAATGACTTTGCCAACCACTGTTAATCACTTATCCGACCTTTAGAAATGACTTTGCCCAACAATTGTAATGACTTTGCCAACCACTGTTAATCACTTATCCGATCTCTAGAAATGACTTTGCCCAACAATTGTATGACTTTGCCAACCACTGTTAATCACTTATCCGATCTAAAAATGACTTTGCCCACAATTGTTATTACTTTGCCAACCACTGTTAATCACTTAACCAACCTCTAAAAATGACTTTGCCCAACAATTGTAATGACTTTGCCAACCACTGGTAATCACTTATCCGATCTCTAGAAATACTTTGCCAACAATTGTAATGACTTTGCCAATCACTGTTATCACTTATCGATCTCTAGAATGACTTTGCCTAACAATTACAATGACTTTGTAAACCACTATGATCACTTATCCGAACTCTAAAAATGACTTTGCCCAACAATTGTAATGACTTTGCCAACCACTATTAATCACTTATCCGACCTCTAAAAATGACTTTGACCAACAATTGACATGACTTTGCCACCAACACTGTTATCACTTATCCAACCTCTAAAAATGACTTTGCCCAACAATTGTAATGACTTTGCCAACCACTGTTAATCACTTATCCGATCTAGAAATGACTTTGCACCAATTGTAATGACTTTGCCAACCACTGTTAATCACTTATCCGATCTCTAAAATGACTTTGCCCAACAATTGTAATGACTTTGCCAGCCACTGTAATCACTTATCCGATCTCCAGAAATACTTTGCCCAACAATTGTAATGACTTTGCCAACACTGTTAATCACTAACGATCTTAGAAATGACTTGCCCAACAATTGTAATGACTTTGCC
>JAILYF010000355.1:0-32765 GCA_025491095.1 Brachionus asplanchnoidis | reverse complement strand
ATACGATTGTTGATTTGAGTGTACGGATTTTTCCCGCATCCACGAACGTCGCACAGACTCGAGCGATGGCGCGTTGGATAGCCAATCAAAATTAGGGGTAACACCATGGCCCTTTTTCATTTTTGTCCCAGAACCACCTTTTTTTCCAGAAATTACTTTTGGCCAATTTTCAACTTGCTGCTACTTGCACATTAGGCACATTTTTGGATTCCTCACGCCGAGCTCATTCCGATGTGTATCCACTTTTTTTTTCGGAAATTTTTTCGACAAAAATGACCAAAATACCATTTTGACATCGGAGGGTTGCTCGACGAAATGACAGCCGGGGTCTATTTTTGACCCCCCCAACCAAGTATATTTTTGGATAGAGCAACTCTGTGGGACGACCGAAAAAATAGGACGAGACCTGTGCCGGTCACCGTTCGCCCGCAATTCACCAATTACCAAAATTCCTTACCACCCGTCCCACGCCCACTCCTTTTGCTCACATGGTTCAAAGTAAATTTTTGGGTTCAAAATGACAAGCTGATTCCAAAAATATGCCATAGAAGATTCTGGGACCAACTTGGCATTAGTTATGAACTTCCATTATTTTTACCACCAATTTCGGTGGTATTTGCAAATTGCCATGGACCCCGACCATACTTTTTTTTGTTCGGCACACCGTTACGTGGTCCTGATGAGACAAACATTTTAAAAATTCAAGTCACCCTGAATTTTTCCAGCGGAAGTTATTCCAAAAATATGACCCTTTTTGGTGCAAACTTTGTTAAGTTTATTTTACAATTCGACCGAAATTGCTTTTGCCCATACATTTCAATGCATATAATCATTTCAATGGACTCAATTGAATTAGCCATAGTAAGCATGGTGAATGGACTTTTTCATGGGGGTCTATGGGGGAAATTTCTAATTGCATGGTGGTCAATGCAAATTTTTTTTGCTGCATACCATCCATGGTACCAATGCAAATATTTTTTTGCTATCAAATTAAATGGTAATTTTTTTCAGGAGTAAATGGGTAATAATTAATTAATTTTAAGTTTAATGTGTTTAATGATTACAAGAGCCGCAATGGTTTTTAAATTATTTAAAAATTTCAAAAATTTCAAAAATTTTAAAAATTTAAAATTTTAAAATTTTAAAAACTTAAAATTTAAAATTCAAAAAATTAAAATTCAAAAATTTAAAAATTCAAAAATTTAAAAATTCAAAAATTCAAAAATTCAACAATTTAAAATTAAAATTCAAAAATTTAAAAATTCAAAAATTCAAAATTAAAAAATTAAAAAATTAAAAAAAAAAATTCAAAAATTTAAAATTCAAAATTTAAAAAATTTAAAAATTTACAAATTAAAAAATCAAAATTCAAAAATTTAAAAAATTTCAAAACAAATTTCAAAATCCAAAAATTAAAAATTCAAAAATTCACAAATTCAAAATTAAAAAATTCAAAATTCCAAAAATTTAAATAAAAAATTCAAAATTCCAAAAATTCAAAAATTTAAAAGTCAAAAATTTTAAAAATTTCCAAATATTTTTCGGAGTAAAATTTTATAAGGATTTAAAAATTGAGTCAAAAAACTTAAAAATTTGCTTATTAAAAAGATATAATTTTTTATTCAAAATGGAAAAAAATCATGAAAAATTCTGAAAAAATTATTTGACTTGGAAATATTTCGTAATTTTCGTATATTTATTAATTAATTTTATTTGTCTGGACCCTATAAATGGGTAAAAATCCTTTAAAAATTCTGATTTAAGTTATTTACTTGGAATATTTTTCCAGATATTTGAATATTTGATGAGTAATTTATGAAATTGGACCCTAAAAAATGTAAGAAAAACCATGAAAATTTTGAAAAAATTACTGAGACAGAGAAGAAATTTTTGTATCTTTTTAAATATCTAAATGGACATTTTAATGTAATTGGACTCTAAAAAATGGGGAAAAAATTAGATAGTTTGAAAAAATTTTTTGGGACTTTTCGTTAAATATTTTTAAGGAATTTTAATTTTGGGTCTAACAATTTACAGAAATCAAGGAAAATTTTCTTATTTTATGGAATATTCTAATGCCTATTTTAATGTTTGAGGCCAAAAAAATAGATAAAAATCCAGAAAAATTATTATAATAGAAATATAAACTTGAAATAGTTATCAATAAATAATTTCAGTGAGCCCTGAGAATTGGCTATATCATGGATGTTATGGTGAAATTAATAATAAAATGCGATAAATGCAAATTAATTTTTTGTTGGATAAAACATGGTATCAATGCAAATAATTGCATTTGCCGTTTTATTTAAAGAAAAATTTAATTAAATTCGGATTTGGGTAAAAATTTTATTGAATCTGTTCAAATGCTTTTAATTCTTTCAAATGCCGCAAGGTTTTATTAAGGCTTTGAATTTTTAAATTAGTTTCATCTTATATTAAAAAAAATTTAAAAGTATAAAAATTCAGGAATTCAAAATTAAATATTCAAAAATTTAAAAGTTAATAAGTTAAAAATTCAAAAAATTAAATTTAAAAATTCGAAATTTATTCTGAGTAGAATTTTATGAGGATTCAAAAATTGAGTCAAAAAAAAAAAATGTGCCCAATAAAGTGTGATTAAATGGGGAAGAGAGGGTCAACGAGGGGGTACACAAAGGGCTAGGGAGCACTAAAAATCGACAGATTTTATCGAAAATTTGATTTTTGACGATGGCACATTTTGGTTTACCATGAAGGATGATGTTTACCGTTATACGATGATGCTAGTCCCTTAATATAAAATACGCTCTCTGTGTCGATTTGAGTGTCCGAATTTTTTGGACCGACGGAGCGTCGCACAGACTCGGGCGATGGCGCGTTGGATAGCCAATCAAAATTAGGGGTAACACCGTGGCCTTTTTTCCAATTTTTTGCCAAAACCACCTTTTTTTCCAGAAATAAACTTTTGGCAAAATTTCAAAAAGGTGTTCTTTGGACTTTTATACATTTTTGGATTCCTCACGCCGAGCTGATTCCGAATCTGTATCCACTTTTTTTTCCGGAAATTTTCGACCCAAAATGACCAAAATACCATTTCACATCGGAGGGTGCTCGACGAAATGAACCGGGGTCTATTTTGACCCCCCCAACCAAGTATATTTTTGGATAGAGCAACTCTGTGGGACGACCGAAAAAATAGGACGAGACCTGTGCCAGTCACCGTTCGCCCGCAATCACAATTACCAAAATTCCTTACCACCCGTCCCACGCCACCTCCTTTTGCTCACATGGTCAAAGTAAATTTTTGGGTTCAAAATGACAAGCGATTCCAAAATATGCCATAGAAGATTCTGGGACCAACTTTGGCATTAGTTATGCAACTTCATTATTTTACACCAATTTTCGGTGGTTTGCCAAATTGCCATGGACCCCGACCATACTTTTTTTTGTTCGGCACACCGTTACGTGCGTCTGATGAGACAAACATTTTAAAAATTCAAGTCACCCTGAATTATTTTCCCAGCGGAAGTTATTCCAAAAATACTGACCCTTTTTGGTGCAAACTTTTGTTAAGTTATTTTACAATTCGACGAAATTGCTTTTGCCCATACATTTCAATGCATATAGCTTATTCAATGGACTCAATGATTTACCCATAGTGAATGGTCTTCAGGGGTCTATGGGGAAAATTTCTAATTGCATGGAAACCAATGCAAATTTTTTTTTGCTGCATACCATGCATGGTTCCAATGCAAAATTTTTTGCTATCAAATTAATTGGTAATTCTTTTTTCCTGGGGTAAATGGGTTATAATTAATTATTATAGTTAATGTTTTCAAATGATTATAAGTGTAGCTATGGTTTTGAATGGGTTTAAAATTTCAAAATTTTAAAAATTTCAAAAAATTTCAAAAATTTAAAAATTCAAAAAATTAAAAATTCAAAAATTCAAAATTTCAAAATTCAAAAATTAATTCAAAAATTTAAAAATTCAAAAATTTAAAAATTCAAAAATTCATTTTTAAAAATTCAAAAATTTCAAATTCAAAAATTTAAAAATTCAAAAATTTAAAAATTCAAAATTTAAAATTCAAAAATTTAAAATTCAAAAATTTAAAACTTCAAAATTTAAAAATTCAAAATTTTAAAATTCAAAAATTAAAAATTCAAAAATTCAAAAATTTAAAATACAAAAATTTTAAAAATCAAAAATTTTAAAAATTCCAAATATTTTTCGGAGTAAAATTTTATAAGGATTTCAAAATTTGAGTCAAAAATTTAAAAATTTGCTTTATTAAAAAAATATAATTTTTTTATTCAAAATGGAAAAAAATCATGAAAAATTCTGAAAAAATTATTTGACTTTGGAAATTTTTCGCTAATTTTTCGTATTTATTAATGAATTTTATTGTTGGACCCTATAAAATGGGGAAAAAATCCTTAAAATTCTGATTTAGGTTATTTACTTAGAAATATTTTTTCGAGATATTTGAATATTTTGATGAGTAATTTATTGTAATGTGGACCCTAAAAAATGTAAAAATAATGAAAATTTTGAAAAAATACTGAGACAAAGAAGAAATTTTGCATCTTTTTAATATCTAAATATACATTTTAATGTAATTGGACTCTAAAATATGGGAAAAAATTATGAAAAATTATTGGGACTTAGAAAATTTAACATCATTAATATTTTTAAGGAATTTAATGTTTGGAGTCTAACAAATTACAAAAATCAAGGAAAAATTTTCTTAGTTTTATGGAATATTCAAATGCCTATTTAAATGTATTTGGAGCCAAAAAAATATATAAATTCCAGAAAAAATTATTTTAAATAGAAATATAACTTGAAATAGAAATCATTAAATTATCTAGTCAGCCCTGCGAATTGGCTATTAATGTGTGCTATTTGTGAAATAATAATAACATTGCGAAAAAATGCAAATTAATTAATTGTTGGATCAATACATGGTATCAATGTAATTAATTGCATTTGCCGTTTATTTAATATTAAATTTAATAAAATTCGGATTTGGGTATATATTTAATTAAATGTTTGGAGTCTAACAAATTTTATAAAAATCATAAAATATTTTCTTAATTTTATGGAATATATAATGATTATTTAATGTATTTGGAGCCAAAAAAATAGATAAAATCCAGAAAAAATTATTTTAATAGAAAAATAACTTGAAATAGTTATCATTAAATTATCTTAGTGAGCCCTGCGAATGCCTATTTCTCGGGTGCTATTTGTGAAATTAATAAAACATTGCAATAAATACAAATTAATTTTTTTGTTGGATCAAATACATGGTATCAATCCGATTAATTGTATAAAATAAATTAAATGAAAAAATTTAATAAAATTCGGATCTTGGGTAAATACTTAATTGAATTGGTTCAAATGCTTTTAAATTCTTTCAAATGCCGCTATGGTTTTATTAAGGCTTTGAAATTTTAAATTATATAAATTTAAAAATTTTAAAAAAATTTGAGACTATTTCCTAAGTGAAATTTAATGAGGATTTCAAAAATCGAGTCAAATAAATAAAAATGTGCTTAATTAAGTGTGATTAAATGGGGAAGAGGGTCAAGAATGGGAACACAAAGGGCTAGAGAGCACTAAAAATCGACAGATTTTATCGAAAATTTGCTTTTTGACGATGGCACATTTTGTGTTTACCATGAAAGGATGATGTTTACCTTGACACATTGATGCTAGTCCCTTAATATAAAATACGCTCTCTGTGTCGATTTGAGTGTCCGAATTTTTTGGACCGACTGGAGCGTCGCACAGATCGGGCGATGGCGCGTTGGATAGCCAATCAAAATTAGGGGTAACACCGTTGGCCTTTTTTCCAATTTTTTGCCAAAACCACCTTTTTTTCCAGAAATAAACTTTTGGCAAAATTTCAAAAAGGTGTTCTTTGGACTTTTTATACATTTTGGATTCCTCACGCCGAGCTGATTCCGAATCTGTTACACTTTTTCAAAAATAAAAATTTTTCGACCCAAAATGACCAAAATACCATTTTGACACTCGGAGGGTTGCTCGACGAAATGACAGCCCGGGGTCTATTTTTGCCCCCCCAACCAAGTATTATTTTTGGATAGAGCAACTCTGTGGGACGACCGAAAAAATAGGACGAGACCTGTGCCGGTCACCGTTCGCCCGCAATTCACCAATTACCAAAATTCCTTACCACCCGTCCCACGCCCACCTCCTTTTGCTCACATGGTCAAAAGTAAATTTTTTGGGTTCAAAATGACGAGCTGATTCCAAAATATGCCATAGAAGATTCTGGGACCAACTTGGCATTAGTTATGCCACTTCCATTATTTTTACCACCAATTTTCGGTGGTATTTGCCAAATGCCATGGACCCCGACCATACTTTTTTTTGTTCGGCACAACCGTTACGTGCGTCTTGATGAGACGAACATTTTAAAAATTCAAGTCACCCTGATTATTTTCCCAGCGGAAGTTATTCCCAAATACTGACCCATTTTTGGTACAAACTTTTGTTAAGTTTATTTTACAATTCGACCGAAATTGCTTTTTGCCCATACATTTCAATGCATATAAGCTTTTCAATGGACTCAATTGAATTAGCCATAGTGAATGGACTTTTTCATGGGGTCTATGGGGAAAATTTCTAATTGCATGGTGGTCAATGCAAATTTGTTTTTTGCTGCATACCATCCATGGTACCAATGCAAATATTTTTTTTGCCATCAAACTAATGGGAAATTTTATTTCAATAGAATAAATGGGGGGTAATTTTATATATTATTAAGCTTAATGGTATTTAATGAATACAAGTGTTTTGAATACCGCAATGGTTTTAATGGGTTTTAAAATTTCAAAAATTTGAAAATTTTAAAAAAATTTAAAAATTTAAAATTTTAAAAATTTAAAAATTTAAAATTCAAAAATTTAAAAATTCAAAAATTTAAAAATTCAAAAATTTAAAAATTCAAAAATTCAAAATTTAAAAATTTAAAAATTCAAAAATTCAATAATTTAAAAATTCAAAAATTTAAAAATTCAAAAATTTAAAAATTCAAAATTTAAAAATTCAAAAATTTAAAAATTCAAAATTTAAAAATTCAAAAATTTAAAAATTCAAAAATTCAAAAATTCAAAAATACAAAAAATTTTAAAAATCAAAAATTTAAAAAAATCAAAAATTTTAAAAATTTCCAAATATTTTTCGGAGTAAAATTTTATAAGGATTTCAAAAATTGAGTCAAAAATTTAAAAATTTGCTTAATTTAAAAAATATAATTTTTTTATTCAAAATGGAAAAAAAATCATGAAAAATTCTGAAAAAATTATTTGACTTTGGAAATTTTTCGCTAATTTTTCGTATATTTATTAATTTATTTTATTTGTTTGGACCCTATAAAATGGGTAAAAATCCTTTTAAATTCTGATTTAAGTTAATTACTTAGAAATATTTTTTCCAGATATTTGAATATTTTGATGAGTAATTTATTGTAATTGGACCCTAAAAAATTTAAGAAAATCATGAAAATTTTGAAAAAATTACTGAGACAGAGAAGAAATTTTTGTATCTTTTTTAATATCTAAATGGGCATTTTAATGTAATTCGACTCTAAAAAATGGGAAAAAATTATGAATAGTTTTGAAAAATTTATTGGGACTTAGAAAAATTTAATTTGTAAATATTTTTTAAAGGAATTTAAATGTTTGGAGTCTAACAAATTTATAAAATCACGAAATACTTTTCTTAATTTTATGGATCATTCAAATGCCTATTTTAATGTATTTGGAGCCAAAAAAAAGATTAAAATCCAGTAAAAATTATTTTTAATAGATATATAACTTGAAATAGTTATCATTAAATTATCTTAGTGAGCCCAGAGAATTGGCTATTTCATGGGTGCTATTTATGAAATTAATAATAACATTGCGATAAATGCAAATTTATTTTTAATGTTGGATCTAATACATGGTATCAATGCAATTAATTGCATTTGCCGTTTTATTTAATGATAAATTGATTAAAATTTGGTCGGTGGGTAAATATTAAATTGTATATGTTTTAATGCTTTTAAATTCTTTCAAATGCCGCATTTGTTTTATTATGGCTTTGAAATTTTAAATTATTTTTAATTTTAAAATTTAAAAAAATCAAAAAGTTAAAAGTTAAAAAATTCAAAAATTTAAATATTCAAAAATTTAAAAATTAAAAAGTTAAAAAAATTCAAAAAATTAAATTTTAAAAATTCAAAATATTTTTTTTGAGTTACATTTAATGAGGATTTCGAAAATTGAGTCAAAAAAAAAAATACGCTTAATTAAGAGTGATTAAATGGGGGAGAGGGTCAAGAAGGGGTACACAAGGGGCTAGGGAGCACTAAAAATCGCCAGATTTTATTGAAAAAAGGGTTTTTTGACGATGGCACATTGTGTTTACCGTTATACGATGATGCTAGTCCCTTAATATAAATACGCTCTCTGTGTCGATTTGAGTGTCCGAATTTTTTGGACCGACTGGAGCGTCGCACAGACTCGGGCGATGGCGCGTTTGGATAGCCAATCAAAAATTAGGGGTAACACGTTGGCCTTTTTTCCAATTTTTTGCCAAAACCACCTTTTTTTCCAGAAATAAACTTTTGGCAAAATTTCAAAAAGGTGTTCTTTGGACTTTTTATACATTTTTGGATTCCTCACGCCGAGCTGATTCCGAATCTGTATCCACTTTTTCAAAAATAAAAATTTTTCGACCCAAAATGACCAAAATACCATTTTGACACTCGGAGGGTTGCTCGACGAAATGACAGCCCGGGGTCTATTTTTGACCCCCCCCAACCAAGTATATTTTTGGATAGAGCAACTCTGTGGGACGACCGAAAAAATAGGACGAGACCTGTGCCGGTCACCGTTCGCCCGCAATTCACCAATTACCAAAATTCCTTACCACCCGTCCCACGCCCACCTCCTTTTGCTCACATGGTTCAAAGTAAATTTTTTGGGTTCAAAATGACAAGCTGATTCCAAAAATATGCCATAGAAGATTCTGGGACCAACTTGGCATTAGTTATGCAACTTCCATTATTTTTACCACCAATTTTCGGTGGTATTTGCCAAATTGCCATGGACCCCGACCATACTTTTTTTTGTTCGGCACACCGTTACGTGCGTCCTGATGAGACAAACATTTTAAAAATTCAAGTCACCCTGAATTATTTTCCCAGCGGAAGTTATTCCAAAAATACTGACCCTTTTTTGGTGCAAACTTTTGTTAAGTTATTTTTACAATTCGACCGAAATTGCTTTTGCCCATACATTTCAATGCATATAAGCTTATTCAATGGACTCATTGATTTACCCATAGTGAATGGACTTTTCATGGGGGTCTATGGGGAAAATTTCTAATTGCATGGAAACCAATGCAAATTTTTTTTTGCTGCATACCATGCATGGTTCCAATGCAAATATTTTTTGCTATCAAATTAATTGGTAATTCTTTTTTCCTTGGGGTAAATGGGTTATAATTAATTATTATTAAGTTTAATGTTTTCAAATGATTATAAGTGTAGCTATGGTTTTGAATGGGTTTTAAAATTTCAAAAATTTTAAAAATTTCAAAAAATTTCAAAAATTTAAAAATTCAAAAATTTAAAAATTCAAAAATTCAAAAATTTCAAAATTCAAAAATTTAAAAATTCAAAAATTTAAAAATTCAAAAATTAAAAATTCAAAAATTCAAAAAATTTAAAAATTCAAAATTCAAAAATTTTAAAATTCAAAAATTTAAAAATTCAAAAATTTAAAAATTCAAAAATTAAAAATTCAAAAATTTAAAAATTCAAAATTTAAAACTTCAAAAATTTAAAAATTCAAAATTTAAAAATTCAAAAATTTAAAATTCAAAAAATTTAAAAAATTCAAAAATTTAAAAAAATCAAAAATTTTAAAATTTCCAAATATTATTCTGAGTGAAATTTTATAAGGATTTCAAAAATTAAGTCAAAATTTAAAATATGCTCTATTTAAAGATTTAATTTTTTTATTCAAAATGGAAAAAAATCATGAAAAAATTCTGAAAAAATTATTTGACTTAGAAAAATTTTCGCAAATTTTTTGTATATTTATTAATTAATTATATTTGTTTGGACCATAAAAATGGGTAAAATGCTTAGAAATATTTTTTCCAGATTTTTGAATATCTTGATGATATTTTGTGTAATTGGACCCTAAAAATTGTAAAAAAAAAATCGTGAAAAATTCTGAAAAAATTACTGAGACAGAGAAGAAATTATTGTATCTTTTTAAGTATTTAAATGGACATTTTAATGTAATTGGACACAAAAAAATGGGAAAAAATTATGAAAAATTTTGAAAAAATTATTTGGTCTTATTAAAATTTAATTTTTAAATATTTTTTAAGGAATTTAAATGTTTGGAGTCTAACAAATTTATTAAAATCATGAAATATTTTTCTTAGTTTTATGGAATATTCTAAGCATATTTTAATGTATTTGGAGCAAAAAAAAAGATTAAATTCCAGTAAAAATTATTTTTAATAGAAATATTACTTGAAATAGTTATCATTAAATTATCTTAGTGAGCCCTGAGAATTGGCTATTTCATGGGTGCTTTTTGTGAAATTAATAATTACACTGCGATAAATACAAATTAATTTTTTTGTTTTATCAAAAACATGGTATCAATTCAATTAATTGAATAAAATAAATTGCTTGAAAAATTTGATAATATTCGGATCTATAGGTAAATATTTAATTGTATCTGTTCATATGCTTTTAAATTCTTTCAAATGCCGCTATGGTTTTATTAAGGCTTTGAAATTTTAAATTATATTTAAATTTAAAAATTTTAAAAAAATTTGAGACTATTTTCCTGAGTGAAATTTTATGAGGATTTCAAAAATTGAGTCAAATAATTAAAAATGCGCTTAATTAAGTGTGATTAGATGGAGGAGAGGGTCAAGAAGGGGTACACAAAGGGCTAGGGAGCACTAAAAATCGCCAGATTTTATCTAAAATTTGCTTTTTGACGATGGCACATTTTGTTTACCATGAAAGGATGATGTTTACCTTGACACATTGAGGCCAAACATTTAATTCGATTGGTCTATTGCTGCGACGACCTGTTTTTAATCATGGCCAGTTGTATGTGGCTGCATCAAGGGTGCGCAATTTCGGATCATTGCGAGTACTTGTTGATACACACATGCATGGTACGTTTAGACAAGGACGTCTGCCCGGTTATGTTCCTGATGGCGAAATGTACACCAAGAACATTGTATTTAGAGAGCTTTTGGAATAAACTTTGTGTTTTTTATGTATATATATTTTTTTTTTCAATAAAAAATTTTAAACTATTCAATTCTTTCATTTAATAAGGATAATTAAGGGCTGTTTGTCACTTTAATTAATACTAAAGGGTATTTGTCCACATTAGATGGGTATTTACTTCCTTTAAAACCATTTGACTTGAGTTTTAAAATATTTTAGAATAGAATTAAATTAAATAAAGGAAGTGAGAGTCAATGTTGGGGTCGAGGAGGGCTAGGGAGCACTAAAATCGCCAGATTTTATTGAAAAATTGGCTTTTTGACGATGGCACATTTGACGATGGCACATTAGACGATGACACATTGTGTTTACCGTTATACGATGATGCTAGTCCCTTAATATAAAATACGCTCTCTGTGTCGATTTGAGTGTCCGAATTTTTTGGACCGACTGGAGCGTCGCACAGACTCGGGCGATGGCGCGTTGGATAGCCAATCAAAAATTAGGGGTAACACCGTTGGCCTTTTTTCCAATTTTTTGCCAAAACCACCTTTTTTTCCAGAAATAAACTTTGGCAAAATTTCAAAAAGGTGTTCTTTGGACTTTTTTATACATTTTTGGATTCCTCACGCCGAGCTGATTCCGAATCTGTATCCACTTTTTTTTGTTCCGGAAATTTTTTCGACCCAAAATGACCAAAATACCATTTTGACACTCGGAGGGTTGCTCGACGAAATGACAGCCCGGGGTCTATTTTTGACCCCCCCAACCAAGTATATTTTGGATAGAGCAACTCTGTGGGACGACCGAAAAAATAGGACGAGACCTGTGCCAGTCACCGTTCGCCCGCAATTCACCAATTACCAAAATTCCTTACCACCCGTCCCACGCCCACCTCCTTTTGCTCACATGGTCAAAAGTAAATTTTTGGGTTCAAAATGACGAGCTGATTCCAAAAATATGCCATAGAAGATTCTGGGACCAACTTGGCATTAGTTATGCAACTTCCATTATTTTTACCACCAATTTTCGGTGGTATTGCCAAATTGCCATGGACCCCGACCATACTTTTTTTTGTTCGGCACACCGTTACGTGCGTCCTGATGAGACAAACATTTTAAAAATTCAAGTCACCCTGAATTATTTTACCCAGCGGAAGTTATTCCAAAATACTGACCCTTTTTTGGTGCAAACTTTTGTTAAGTTTATTTTACAATTCGACCGAAATTGCTTTTGCCCATACATTTCAATGCATATAAGCTTATTCAATGGACTCAATTGATTTACCCATAGTGAATGGACTTTTTCATGGGGGTCTATGGGGAAAATTTCTAATTGCATGGAAACCAATGCAAATTTTTTTTTGCTGCATACCATGCATGGTTCCAATGCAAATATTTTTTTGCTATCAAATTAATTGGTAATTCTTTTTTCCTTGGGGTAATGGGTTATAATTAATTATTATTAAGTTTATGTTTTCAAATGAGTATAAGTGTAGCTATGGTTTTGAATGGGTTTTAAAAATTTCCAAAATTTTAAAAATTTCAAAAAATTTCAAAAATTTAAAAATTCAAAAATTTAAAAATTCAAAATTCAAAAATTTCAAAATTCAAAAATTTAAAAATTCAAAAATTTAAAAATTCAAAAATTTAAAAATTCAAAAATTCAAAAATTTAAAAATTCAAAAATTCAAAAATTTTAAAATTCAAAAATTTAAAAATTCAAAAATTTAAAAATTCAAAATTTAAAAATTCAAAAATTTAAAATTCAAAAATTTAAAACTTCAAAAATTTAAAAATTCAAAATTTTAAAATTCAAAAATTTAAAAATTCAAAAATTTAAAAATTCAAAAATTCAAAAATTTAAAATACAAAATTTTAAAAATCAAAAATTTTAAAAATTTCCAAATATTTTTCGGAGTAAAATTTTATAAGGATTTCAAAATTTGAGTCAAAATTTAAAAATTTGCTTTATTAAAAAAATATAATTTTTATTCAAAATGGAAAAAAATCATGAAAAATTCTGAAAAAATTATTTGACTTTGGAAATTTTTCGCTAATTTTCGTTATTTATTAATTTTTTTATTTGTTTGGACCCTATAAAATGGGTAAAAATCCTTTAAATTCTGATTAAGTTAATTACTTAGAAATATTTTTTCCAGATATTTGAATATTTTGATGAGTAATTTATTGTAATTGGACCCTAAAAAATTAAGAAAATCATGAAAATTTTGAAAAATTACTGAGACAAAGAAGAAATTTTGCATCTTTTAATATCTAAATATACATTTTAATGTAATTGGACTCTAAAATATGGGAAAAAATTATGAAAAATATTGGGACTTAGAAAATTTAAATCATTAAATATTTTTAAGGAATTTTAATGTTTGGAGTCTAACAAATTTACAAAAATCAAGGAAAATTTTTCTTAGTTTATGGAATATTCAAATGCCTATTTAAATGTATTTGGAGCCAAAAAAATAGATAAAATTCCAGAAAAAATTATTTTAAATAGAAATATAACTTGAAATAGAAATCATTAAATTATCTTAGTCAGCCCTGCGAATTGGCTATTTAATGTGTGCTATTTGTGAAATTAATAATAACATTGCGAAAAATGCAAATTAATTAATTTGTTGGATCAAATACATGGTATCAATGTAATTAATTGCATTTGCCGTTTATTTAATATTAAATTTAATAAAATTCGGATCTTTGGGTATATATTTAATTAAATGTTTGGAGTCTAACAAATTTATAAAAATCATAAAATTTTTCTTAATTTTATGGAATATTATAATGATTATTTAAATGTATTTGGAGCCAAAAAAATAGATAAAAATCCAGAAAAAATTATTTTTAATAGAAATATAACTTGAAATAGTTATCATTAAATTATCTTAGTGAGCCCTGCGAATTGCCTATTTCTCGGGTGCTATTTGTGAAATTAATAATAACATTGCAATAAATACAAATTAATTTTTTGTTGGATCAAATTCATGGTATCAATCCGATTAATTGTATAAAATAAATTAAATGAAAAATTTAATAAAATTCGGATCTATGGGTAAATATTTAATTGTATCTGTTCAAATGCTTTTAAATTCTTTCAAATGCCGCTATGGTTTTATTAAGGCTTTGAAATTTTAAATTATATTTAAATTTAAAATTTTAAAAAAATTTGAGACTATTTTCCTAAGTGAAATTTAATGAGGATTTCAAAAATTGAGTCAAAAAAAAAAAATGTGCTTAATTAAGTGTGATTAAATGGGGGAGAGGGTCAAGAAGGGGTACACAAAGGGCTAGGGAGCACTAAAAATCGCCAGATTTTATCGAAAATTTGCTTTTTGACGATGGCACATTTTGTTTACCATGAAAGGATGATGTTTACCTTGACACATTCATGCCCAAAGTGCTCAAGCTCGGACATTACGTGATACCAAGTTATTTGTAATCGACGAGTGTTCAATGATATCTCGAGCAATGCTGGAGTGTATCGACAGGCTGCTGAGAGATTTAATGCAGAAGCCGAGAGTACCCTTTGGCGGTAAAGTGATGTTGCTCACTGGTGACTTTAGACAATGTGCTCCTGTGTCAACTAATGAGAATCTTGAATCCAGTATTCTCATGAGCATCAAAAAGTCCGGTCTGTGGCATCATTTTGAGTCGATGGCTTTGCGGGAAAACTTGCGCGCAGGACCAAACGAGAATCAATTCAAGGAGTGGCTAATGGAAGTTGGCGATGGTAGAAGCCGAATATATGATGGCAACAATTTGGTTCGATTACCAAGTGATGTTATCTGTGTTGGTAATATTGTCGACGAAGTGTTTGGTTGGTGAGTTGAATATGGACGCAATCAATCGTCGCAACAACGCTAGTTTATGTCCGACCAATGCTGACTCGATGGAAATCAATGAAGTGGTTCTTGAACGACTGCCTTCGGAAAATAGGGAATATCTTGGTTTAACGCAAATATTACACCGAGAGACCGGACTTGTTGATGACAATTCGGAGTTTCCTATTGAGAATGCTTTCGCAATGACACCTCAGGGTTTTCCACCGCATGTTCTCAATGTAAAAGTTGGAGCAATTGTCATGATGCAGAAAAATTGGTCGGTTTCCGAGGGCATATGCAATGGCACCAGATTAATTGTTGTCGAATGCAACACCAATTCTATCAAGTGCGTTGTAATGGAAGGCCCCACTCAAGGACTTGAATATCTTTATTTCCGAAGTGAGTTTCGGTCAAAAGACGATGAGCCGGGAGTTCGAATCAGACGAATTCAATTTCCATTTCGACTGGCTTTTGCAATGACTATTAACAAGTCGCAAGGCCAAACATTTAATTCGATTGGTCTATTGCTGCGACGACCTGTTTTTAATCATGGCCAGTTGTATGTGGCTGCATCAAGGGTGCGCAATTTCGGATCATTGCGAGTACTTGTTGATACACACATGCATGGTACGTTTAGACAAGGACGTCTGCCCGGTTATGTTCCTGATGGCGAAATGTACACCAAGAACATTGTATTTAGAGAGCTTTTGGAATAAACTTTGTGTTTTTTATGTATATATATTTTTTTTTTCAATAAAAAATTTAAACTATTCAATTCTTTCATTTAATAAGGATAATTAAGGGCTGTTGTCACTTTAATTAATACTAAAGGGTATTTGTCCACATTAGATGGGTATTTACTTCCTTTAAACCATTTGACTTGAGTTTTAAAATATTTTAGAATAGAATTAAATTAAATAAAGGAAGTGAGAGTCAATGTTGGGGTCGAGGAGGGCTAGGGAGCACTAAAAATCGCCAGATTTTATTGAAAAATTGGCTTTTTGACGATGGCACATTTGACGATGGCACATTAGACGATGACACATTGTGTTTACCGTTATACGATGATGCTAGTCCCTTAATATAAAATACGCTTGTGTCGATTTGAGTGTACGGATTTTTGGACCGAACGTCGCACAGACTCGGCGATGGCGCGTTGGATAGCCAATCAAAAATTAGGGGTAACACCGTTGGCCTTTTTTCAATTTTTGCCAAACCACCTTTTTTTCCAGAAATACTTTTGGCAATTTCAAAAAGGGTCTTTGGACTTACATTTTTGGATTCCTCACGCCGAGCTCATTCCGAATCTGTATCCACTTTTTTTTCCGGAAATTTTTTCGACCAAAATGACCAAAATACCATTTTGACACTCGGAGGGTTGCTCGACAAAATGACACGGGGTCTATTTTGACCCCCCCAACCAAGTATATTTTGGATAGAGCAACTCTGTGGGACGACCGAAAAAATAGGACGAGACCTGTGCCGGTCACCGTTCGCCCGCAATTCACCAATTACCAAAATTCCTTACACCCGTCCCACGCCCACCTTCTTTTGCTCACATGGTTCAAAGTAAATTTTTTGGGTTCAAAATGACGAGCAGATTCCAAAAATATGCCATAAGCTTCTGGGACCAACTTGGCAAGTTATGCAACTTCCATTATTTTTACCACCAATTTTCGGTGGTATTTGCCAAATTGCCATGGACCCCGACCATACTTTTTTTGTTCGGCACACCAATTTGTGCGTCCTGATGAGACGAACATTTTAAAAATTCAAGACACTCTCAATTATTTTCCCAGCGGAAATTATTCCAATTTACTGGCCCATTTTTGGTGCAAACTTTTGTTAAGTTTTTTTACAATTCGACCGAAATTGCTTTTGCCCATACATTTCAATGCATAAAGTTTCAATGGACTCAATTGATTAAGCCATAGTAAACATGGTGAATGGACTTTTCATGGGGGTCTATGGGGGAAATTTCAAATTGCATGGTACCAATGCAAATATTTTTTTGCCATCAAATTAAATGGTAATTTTTTTTTCATTGGGGTAAATGGGTAATAATTAATTATTATTAAGTTTAATGTTGTTAAATGTTAATAAGTGTCGCAATGGTTGTGAATAGGTATTAAAATTTCAAAAATTTAAAATTAAAAAAATTAAAAAATTTAAAAATTTAAAAATTTAAAAATTCAAAAATTTAAAATTCAAAAATTTAAAAATTTAAAAATTCAAAAATTTAAAATTCAAAAATTTAAAAATTCAAAAATTCAAAAACTCAAAATACAAAAATTTAAAAATTTAAAAATTTAAAAATTCAAAAATTTAAAAATTCAAAAATTTAAAAATCAAAAATTTTAAAAATTTCCAAATATTTTTCTGAGTAAAATTTTATAAGGATTTCAAAATTGAGTCAAAACTTTAAAAATTTGCTTTATTAAAACGATATATTTTCTAATTCAGAATGGAAAAATATCATGAAAAATTCTGAAAAAATTATTTGACCAAGAAAAATTTTTTTGCATATTTTTTTGTATATTTATTAATTAATTTTATCTGTTTGGACCCTAAAAAATGTGTAAAAATGCTTAGAAATATTTTTTCCAGATTTTTGAATATTTTGATGAGTATTTTAGTGTAACTGGACCCTAAAAAATGTAAAAAAAATCATGAAAATTTTGAAAAAATTACTGAGACAGAGTAGAAATTTTTATGTATTTTAAATATCTAAATAGGCATTTTAATGTAATTGGACTCTAAAAATGGAAAATTTTGAAATATTATTGGGGCTTTGAAAAATTTAATTTCTAAATATTTTTTAAGGAATTTAAATGTTTGGAGTCTAACGAATATATATAAATCATGAAATATTTTTCTTAATTTTATGGAATATTCTAATGATTATTTAAATGTATTTGGAGACAAAAAAATAGATAAAATCCAGAAAAAATTATTTTTAATAGAAATATAACTTGAAATAGTTATCATTAAATTATCTTAGTGAGCCCTGCGAATCGCCTATTTCTCGGTTGCTATTTGTGAAATTAATAATAACATTGCGATAAATACAAATTAATTTTTTGTTGGATCAAATTCATGGTATCAATCCGATTAATTGTATAAAATAAATTGAATGAAAAATTTAATAAAATTCGGATCTTTGGGTAAATATTTAATTGTTAATATTTAATAATTTATTTTTTAAAGATTTAAATGTTTGGAGTCTAACAAATTTATAAAAATCATGAGAAATTTTTTTAAGCTTATGGACTATTCTAATGCCTATTTTAATGTATTTGGAGCCAAAAAAACAAATAAAAATCCAGAAAAAATAATATTTAATAGAAATATAACTTGAAATAGTTATCATTAAATAATTTTAGTGAGCCCTGAGAATTGGCTATTTAATGGGTGCTATTTGTGAAATTAATAATAACATTGCGATAAATGCAAATTAATATTTTTGTTGGATCAAATACATGGTATCAATAAAATTAATTGCATTTATTGTTTTTTTTAATGAAAAATTTAATAAAATTCGGATCTTTGTGTAAATATTTAATTGTTTTGTTCAAATGCTTTTAAATTCTTTCAAATGCCGCAATGGTTTTTTTAAGTCTTTGAAATTTTAAATATTTTTATAAATTAATTTATTAATTAATTAAATAATATTAAATAATAATATAAATAAAAAAAATATTTTAATTTGAGACTATTTTCCTGAGTAGAATTTTAAGAGGATTTCAAAATTTGAGTCAAATAAATAAAAATGTGCTTTTTAAGTGTGATTAGGTTAAAAAATAAAAATTTAAAAATTCGAAATATTATTCTGAGAAGAATTTTATGAGGATTTCAAAAATTGAGTCAAAAAAAATGTGCTTAATTAAGTGTGATTAAATGGAGGAGAGGTCAAGAGGGGGTACACAAAGGCTAGGGAGCACTAAAATCGACAGATTTTATCGCAAATATTTTTTTGCTATCAAATTAAATGGTAATTTTTTTTCATTGGAGTAAATGGGTAATAATTAATTAATTTTAAGTTTAATGTTGTTTAATGATACAAGAGCCGCAATGGTTTTAAATTTATTTAAAAATTTCAAAAATTTCAAAAATTTTAAAAATTTAAAAAATTTAAAAATTTAAAATTTTAAAATTTTAAAAACTTAAATTTAAAAATTCAAAAATTTAAAAATTCAAAATTTAAAAATTCAAAAATTTAAAAATTCAAAAATTCAAAAATTCAAAAATTTAAAAATTCAAAAATTTAAAAATTCAAAAATTTCAAATTTCAAAAATTTAAAAATCAAAATTTCAAAAATTTAAAAATCAAAAATTTTAAAATTTCCAAATATTTTTCTGAGTAAAATTTTATGAGGAATTCAAAAATTGAGTCAAAAATTTAAAAATTTGCTTTATTAAAACGATATAATTTTTAATTCAAAATGGAAAAAAAATCATGAAAAATTCTGAAAAAATTATTTGACTAAGAAAATTTTTTTCGCCATATTTTTTGTATATTTATTAATTAATTTTATTTGTATGGACCCTAAAAAATGGGTAAAAATGCTTAGAAATATTTTTTCCAGATTTTTGAATATTTTGATGAGTATTTTAGTGTAACTGGACCCTAAAAAATGTAAAAAAAATCATGACAATTTTGAAAAATTACTGAGATAGAGAAGAAATTTTTATGTATTTTTAAATATCTAAATGGTCATTTTAATGTAATTAGACTCTAAAAAATGGGAAAAAATTATAAAAAATTTTGAAAAATTATTGGGGCTTTGAAAAATTTATTTTTTTAAATATTTTTAAGGAATTTAAATGTTTGGAGTCTAACAAATTTATAAAAATCATGAAATATTTTTTCTTAATTTTATGGAATATTCTAATGATTATTTAAATGTATTTGGAGACAAAAAAAATAGATAAAAATCCAGAAAAAATTATTTTTAATAGAAATATAACTTGAAATAGTTATCATTAAATTATCTTAGTGAGCCCTGCGAATTGCCTATTTCTCGGTTGCTATTTGAGAAATTAATAATAACATTGCGATAAATACAAATTAATTTTTTTGTTGGATCAAATCCATGGTATCAATCCTATTAATTGTATAAAATAAATAGAATGAAAAATTAATAAAATTCGGATCTATGGGTAAATATTTAATTGTATCTGTTCAAATGCTTTTAAATTCTTTCAAATGCCGCAATGGATTTATTAAGGCTTTGAAATTTTAAATTATTTTTCATTTTAAAATTTAAAATAAATTAAAAGTATAAAATTCAGGAATTCAAAAAATAAAAATTTAAAAATTCGAAATATTATTCTGAGAAGAATTTTATGAGGATTTCAAAAATTGAGTCAAAAAAAAATGTGCTTAATTAAGTGTGATTAAATGGAGGAGAGGGTCAAGAGGGGGTACACAAAGGGCTAGGGAGCACTAAAAATCGACAGATTTTATCGCAAAATTTGCTTTTTGACGATGGCACATTTTGTTTACCATGAAAGGATGATGTTTACCTTGACACATTGATGCTAGTCCCTTAATATAAAATACGCATCTGTGTCGATTTGAGTGTACGAATTTTTTGCCGCACCGACGGAGCGTCGCACAGACTCGAGCGATGGCGCGTTGGATAGCCAATCAAAAATTAGGGGTAACACCAGTTGGCCCTTTTTTCCATTTTTTGCCAAACCACCTTTTTTTCCAGAAATAAACTTTTGGACAAATTTTCAAACTGTGTCCTACTTGGCCCATTTAGGCACATTTTTAGATTCCTCACGCCGAGCTCATTCCGAATGCTGTATCCACTTTTTTTTTTCCGGAATTTTTTCGACCAAAAATGACCAAAATACCATTTTGACACTCGGAGGGTTGCTCGACGAAATGACAGCCCGGGTCTATTTTGACCCCCCCAACCAAGTATATTTTTGGATAGAGCAACTCTGTGGGACGACCGAAAAAATAGGACGAGACCTGTGCCAGTCACCGTTCGCCCGCAATTCACCAATTACCAAAATTCCTTACCACCCGTCCCACGCCCACCTCCTTTTGCTCACATGGTTCAAAGTAAATTTTTTGGGTTCAAAATGACAAGCTGATTCCAAAAATATGCCATAGAAGATTCTGGGACCAACTTGGCATTAGTTATGCAACTTCCATTATTTTTACCACCAATTTTCGGTGGTATTTGCCAAATTGCCATGGACCCCGACCATACTTTTTTTTGTTCGGCACACCGTTACGTGCGTCCTGATGAGACAAACATTTTAAAAATTCAAGTCACCCTGAATTATTTTCCCAGCGGAAGTTATTCAAAAATACTGACCCTTTTTTGGTGCAAACTTTTGTTAAGTTTATTTTACAATTCGACCGAAATTGCTTTTGCCATACATTTCAATGCATATAAGCTTATTCAATGGACTCAATTGATTAGCCATAGTGAATGGACTTTTTCATGGGGGTCTATGGGGAAAATTTCTAATTGCATGGAAACCAATGCAAATTTTTTTTTGCTGCATACCATGCATGGTTCCAATGCAAATATTTTTTTTGCTATCAAATTAATTGGTAATTCTTTTTTCCTTGGGGTAAATGGGTTATAATTAATTATTATTAAGTTAATGTTTTCAAATGATTATAAGTGTAGCTATGGTTTTGAATGGGTTTTAAAATTTCAAAAATTTTAAAAATTTCAAAAAATTTCAAAAATTTAAAAATTCAAAAATTTAAAAATTCAAAAATTCAAAAATTTCAAAATTCAAAAATTTAAAAATTCAAAAATTTAAAAATTCAAAATTTAAAAATTCAAAAATTCAAAAATTTAAAAATTCAAAAATTCAAAAATTTTAAAATTCAAAAATTTAAAATTCAAAAATTTAAAATTCAAAAATTTAAAAATTCAAAATTTAAAAATTCAAAAATTTAAAACTTCAAAAATTTAAAAATTCAAAATTTTAAAAATTCAAAAATTTAAAAATTCAAAAATTTAAAAATTCAAAAATTCAAAAATTTAAAAATACAAAAATTTTAAAAATCAAAAATTTTATAAATTTCCAAATATTTTTCGGAGTAAAATTTTATAAGGATTTCAAAATTTGAGTCAAAAATTTAAAAATTGCTTTATTAAAAAAATATAATTTTTTTATTCAAATGGAAAAAAATCATGAAAAATTCTGAAAAAATTATTTGACTTTGGAAATTTTTCGCTAATTTTTCGTTATTTATTAATTTAATTTTATTTGTTTGGACCCTATAAAATGGGAAAAATCCTTTAAAATTCTGATTTAGTTAATTACTTAGAAATATTTTTTCCAGATATTTGAATATTTTGATGAGTAATTTATTGTAATTGTGACCCTAAAAAATGTAAGAAAATCATGAAAATTTTGAAAAAATTACTGAGACAAAGAAGAAATTTTGCATCTTTTTAATATCTAATATACATTTAATGTAATTGGACTCTAAAATATGGGAAAAAATTATGAAAAATTATTGGGACTTAGAAAATTTAAATCATTAAATATTTTTTAAGGAATTTTAATGTTTGGAGTCTAACAAATTTACAAAAATCAAGGAAAATTTTTCTTAGTTTTATGGAATATTCAAATGCCTATTTAAATGTATTTGGAGCCAAAAAAATAGATAAAATTCCAGAAAAAATTATTTTAAATAGAAATATAACTTGAAATAGAAATCATTAAATTATCTTAGTCAGCCCTGCGAATTGGCTATTTAATGTGTGCTATTTGTGAAATTAATAATAACATTGCGAAAAAATGCAAATTAATTAATTTGTTGGATCAAATACATGGTATCAATGTAATTAATTGCATTTGCCGTTTTATTTAATATTAAATTTAATAAAATTCGGATCTTTGGGTATATATTTAATTAAATGTTTGGAGTCTAACAAATTTATAAAATCATAAAATATTTTTCTTAATTTTATGGAATATTATAATGATTATTTAATGTATTTGGAGCCAAAAAATAGATAAAAATCCAGAAAAAATTATTTTAATAGAAATATAACTTGAAATAGTTATCATTAAATTATCTTAGTGAGCCCTGCGAATTGCCTATTTCTCGGGTGCTATTTGTGAAATTAATAATAACATTGCAATAAATACAAATTATTTTTTTGTTGGATCAAATACATGGTATCAATCCGATTAATTGTATAAAATAAATTAAATGAAAAATTTAATAAAATTCGGATCTATGGGTAAATATTTAATTGTATCTGTTCAAATGCTTTTAAATTCTTTCAAATGCCGCTATGGTTTTATTAAGGCTTTGAAATTTTAAATTATATTTAAATTTAAAAATTTTAAAAAAATTTGAGACTATTTTCCTAAGTGAAATTTAATGAGGATTTCAAAAATTGAGTCAAAAAAAAAAATGTGCTTAATTAAGTGTGATTAAATGGGAAGAGGGTCAAGAAGGGGTACACAAAGGGCTAGGAGAGCACTAAAAATCGCCAGATTTTATCGAAAATTTGCTTTTTGACGATGGCACATTTTGTTTACCATGAAAGGATGATGTTTACCTTGACACATTGATGCTAGTCCCTTAATATAAATACGCTCTCTGTGTCGATTTGAGTGTCCGAATTTTTTGGACCGACTGGAGCGTCGCCACAGACTCGGGCGATGGCGCGTTGGATAGCCAATCAAAATTAGGGGTAACACCGTTGGCCTTTTTTTCCAATTTTTTGCCAAAACCACCTTTTTTTCAGAAATAAACTTTTGGCAAAATTTCAAAAAGGTGTTCTTTGGACTTTTTATACATTTTTGGATTCCTCACGCCGAGCTCATTCCGAATCTGTATCCACTTTTTTTTTCCGGAAATTTTTTCGACCCAAAATGACCAAAATACCATTTTGACACTCGGAGGGTTGCTCGACGAAATGACAGCCCGGGGTCTATTTTTGACCCCCCCAACCAAGTATATTTTTGGATAGAGCAACTCTGTGGGACGACCGAAAAAATAGGACGAGACCTGTGCCGGTCACCGTTCGCCCGCAATTCACCAATTACCAAAATTCCTTACCACCCGTCCCACGCCCACCTCCTTTTGCTCACATGGTTCAAAGTAAATTTTTTGGGTTCAAAATGACAGAGCTGATTCCAAAAATATGCCATAGAAGATTCTGGGACCAACTTGGCATTAGCTATGGCCACTTCCATTATTTTTACCACCAATTTTCGGTGGTATTTGCCAAATTGCCCATGGACCCCGACCATACTTTTTTTGTCCGGCACACCGTTACGTGCGTCCTGTAGAGACGAACATTTAAAAATTCAAGTCACTCCTGAATTATTTCCAGCGGAAGTTATCCAAAAATACTGACCCTTTTTGGTGCAAACTTTTGTTACGTTATTTTACAATTCGACCGAACTTGCTTTTGCCCATACATTTCAATGCATATATCATTTCAATGGACTCAATTGAATTAGCCATAGTGAATGGACTTTTTCATGGGGGTCTATGGGGAAATTTCTAATTGCATGGAATGCAAATTTTTTTTTGCTGCATACCATGCATGGTACCAATGCAAATATTTTTTTGCTATCAAATTAATGGTAATTTTTTTTCATTGGGTAAATGGGTTAATTAATTATTATTAAGTTTAATGTTTTCAATGATTATAAGAGCCATGGTTTTGAATGGTTTTAAATTTCAAAAATTTTAAAAATTTCAAAAAATTTAAAAATTTAAAAATTCAAAAATTTAAAATTCAAAATTCAAAAATTCAAAATTCAAAAATTTAAAAATTCAAAAATTTAAAAATTCAAAATTTAAAATTCAAAAATTCAAAAATTCAAAAATTCAAAAATTCAAAAATTTAAAAATTCAAAAATTTAAAAATTCAAAATTTAAAAATTCAAAAATTCAAAAATTCAAAATTTAAAATTCAAAAATTTAAAAATTCAAAAATTTAAAAATTCAAAATTTTAAAAATTCAAAAATTTAAAATTCAAAAATTTAAAAATTCAAAAATTTAAAATCAAAATTTTAAAAATTTTAAAATTTCCAAATATTATTCGAGTGAAAATTTTATAAGGATTTCAAAAATTAGTCAAAATTTAAAAATTGCTTATAAAAGATTAATTTTTTATTCAAAATGGAAAAAATCATGAAAAATTCTGAAAAAATATTTGACTTAGAAAAATTTTTTCGCAAATTTTTTTATTTTATTAATTAATTATATTTGTTTGGACCATAAAAAATGGGTAAAAATGCTTAGAAATATTTTTCCAGATTTTTGAATATCTTGATGAGTATTTTTGTAATTGGACCCTAAAAATTGTAAAAAAATCGTGAAAAATTCTGAAAAAATTACTGAGACAGAGAAGAAATTATTGTATCTTTTTAAGTATTAAATGGACATTTTAATGTAATTGGACACAAAAAAATGGGAAAAAAATTATGAAAATTTTGAAAAAATTATTGGTCTTATTAAAATTTAATTTTTAAATATTTTTTAAGGAATTTAAATGTTTGGAGTCTAACAAATTTATTAAAATCATGAAATATTTTTCTTAGTTTTATGGATATTCTAAGCATATTTTAATGTATTGGAGCAAAAAAAAGATTAAATTCCAGTAAAAATTATTTTTAATAGAAATATTACTTGAAATAGTTATCATTAATTATCTTAGTGAGCCCTGAGAATTGGCTATTTCATGGGTGCTTTTTGTGAAATTAATAATTACACTGCGATAAATACAAATTAATTTTTTTGTTTTATCAAAAACATGGTATCAATTCAATTAATTGAATAAAATAAATTGCTTGAAAAATTTGATAATATTCGGATCTATAGGTAAATATTTAATTGTATCTGTTCATATGCTTTAATTCTTTCAAAGCCGCTATGGTTTTTATAAGGCTTTGAAATTTTAAATTATATTTAAATTTAAAAATTTTAAAAAAATTTGACTATTTTCCTGAGTGAAATTTTATGAGGATTTCAAAAATTGAGTCAAATAATTAAAAATGCGCTTAATTAAGTGTGATTAATGGAGGAGGGTCAAGAGGGGTACACAAAGGGCTAGGGAGCACTAAAAATCGCCAGATTTTATCTAAAATTTGCTTTTTGACGATGGCACATTTTGTTTACCATGAAAGGATGATGTTACCTTGACACATTGAGGCCAAACATTTAATTCGATTGGTCTATTGCTGCGACGACCTGTTTTTAATCATGGCCAGTTGTATGTGGCGCATCAAGGGTGCGCAATTTCGGATCATTGCGAGTACTTGTTGATACACACATGCATGGTACGTTTAGACAAGGACGTCTGCCCGGTTATGTTCCTGATGGCGAAATGTACACCAAGAACATTGTATTTAGAGAGCTTTTGGAATAAACTTTGTGTTTTTTTATGTATATAATTTTTTTTTTTTCAATAAAAAATTTAAACTATTCAATTCTTTCATTTAATAAGGATAATTAAGGGCTTTTGTCACTTTAATTAATACTAAAGGGTATTTGTCCATTAGATGGGTATTTACTTCCTTTAAACCATTTGACTTGAGTTTTAAAATATTTTGAATAGAATTAAATTAAATAAAGGAAGTGAGAGTCAATGTTGGGGTCGAGGAGGGCTAGGGAGCACTAAAAATCGCCAGATTTTATTGAAAATTGGCTTTTTGACGATGGCACATTTGACGATGGCACATTAGACGATGACACATTTGTTTACCGTATACGATGATGCTAGTCCCTTAATATAAAATACGCTCTCTGTGTCGATTTGAGTGTCCGAATTTTTTGGACCGACTGGAGCGTCGCACAGACTCGGGCGATGGCGCGTTGGATAGCCAATCAAAATTAGGGTAACACCGTTGGCCTTTTTTCCAATTTTTTGCCAAAACCACCTTTTTTTCCAGAAATAAACTTTTGGCAAAATTTCAAAAAGGTGTTCTTTGGACTTTTTATACATTTTTGGATTCCTCACGCCGAGCTGATTCCGAATCTGTATCCACTTTTTTTCCGGAAATTTTTTCGACCCAAAATGACCAAAATACCATTTTGACACTCGAGGGTTGCTCGACGAAATGACAGCCCGGGGTCTATTTTTGACCCCCCAACCAAGTATATTTTGGATAGAGCAACTCTGTGGGACGACCGAAAAATAGGACGAGACCTGTGCCGGTCACCGTTCGCCCGCCAATTCACCAATTACCAAATTCCTACCACCCGTCCCACGCCACCTCCTTTGCTCACATGGTCAAAGTAAATTTTTTGGGTTCAAAATGACAGCTGATTCCAAAAATATGCCATAGAAGATTCTGGGACCAACTTGGCATTAGTTATGCAACTTCCATTATTTTTTCCACCAATTTTCGGTGGTATTTGCCAAATTGCCATGGACCCCGACCATACTTTTTTTGTTCGGCACACCGTTACGTGCGTCTGTTTAGACGAACATTTTAAAAATCAAGTCACCCTGAATTATTTTCCCAGCGGAAGTTATTCCCAAAATACTGACCCATTTTTGGTGCAACTTTTGTTAAGTTTATTTACAATTTGACGAAATGTGCTTTTGCTGCCATACATTTCAATGCATATAAGCTTTTTCAATGGACTCAATTGATTTAGCCATAGTAAGCATGGTGAATGGACTTTTCATGGGGTCTATGGGGGAAATTTTAAATTGCATGGAGACCATTGCAAATTTTTTCTTGCTATATACCTGCATGGTACCATTGCAAATTTTTTTTTGCTGCATACCATGCATGGTAACAATTCAAATTTTTTTTTGCTATCAAATATAATGGTTATTTATTTTTCATTGGGGTCAATGGGGAAAAATTAATTATATTAGTTTGATAGCATTTAAGTTTACAAGTGCCGCATGGTTTTCAATGTGTTTAAAATTTCAAAAATTTCAAAAAATTTTAAAAATTTAAAAATTTAAAATTTAAAATTCAAAAAATTTAAAAATTCAAAAATTTAAAAATTCAAAATTCAAAAATTAAAAATCAAATTTCAAAAATAAAAAAATTCTAAAATTTAAAAATTCAAAAATTTAAAAATTCAAAAATTCAAAAATATAAAAATTTAAAATTTAAAAAATTTAAAAATCAAAAATTTAAAAATTCCAAATATTTTCTGAGTTAAATTTTATGAGGAATTCAAAAATTGAGTCAAAAATTAAAAATTTGCTTTATTAAAACGATATATTTTCTAATTCAGAATGAAAAATTCATGAAAATTCGAAAAAATTATTTGACTAAGAAAAATTTTTTTGCATATTTTTGTATATTTTAATTAATTTTTCTGTTTGGACCCTAAAAAAATGGGTAAAAATGCTTAGAAATATTTTTCCAGATTTTTGAATATTTTGATGAGTTATTTAGTGTACTGGACCCTAAAAAATGTAAAAAAAAATCATGAAAATTTGAAAAAAATACTGAGACAGAGTAGAAATTTTTATGTATTTTTAAATATCTAAAGGCATTTTAATGTAATTGGACTCTAAAAAATGGAAAATTTTGAAATATTATTGGGGCTTTGAAAAATTTAATTTCTAATAAATTTTAGGAATTTAATTGTTTGGAGTCTAACGAATTTATAAAAATCATGAAATATTTTTCTTAATTTTATGGAAATTCTAATGATATTTAAATGTATTTGGAGACAAAAAAAATAGATAAAAATCCAGAAAAAATTATTTTTAAGAAATATAACTTGAAATAGTTATCATTAAATTATCTTAGTGAGCCCTGAGAATTGGCTATTTCACGGGTGCTATTGTGAAATTAATAAATTGCGATAAATACAAATTAATTTTTTTGTGGATCAAATTCATGCTTTCATCCGATTAATTATAAAATAAATTGAATGAAAAATTTAATAAAATTCGGACTTTGGGTTAATTTTAATTTTAATATTTAATAATTTATTTTTTAAAGAATTTAAATGTTTGGAGTCTACAAATTTATAAAAATCTGAGAAATTTTTTTAAGCTTATGGACTATTCTAATGCCTATTTTAATGTATTTGGAGCCAAAAAAATAAATAAAAATCCAGGAAAAAATTATTTTAATAGAAATATAACTTGAAATAGTTATCATTAAATTATCTTAGTGAGCCCTGAGAATTGGCTATTAATGGGTGCTATTTGTGAAATTAATAATAACATTGCGACAAATACAAATTAATTTTTTTGTTGGATCAAATACATGGTATCAATGAAATTAATTGCATTTATTGTTTTTTTAATGAAAAAATTTAATAAATCGGATCTTTGTGTAAATATTTAATTGAATTTGTTCAAATGCTTTTAAATTCTTCAAAGCCGCAATGGTTTTTTTAAGTCTTTGAAATTTTAAATTATTTATATAAATTAATTTATAATTAATTAAATAATATTAAATAATAATAAAAATAAAAAAAATATTTTAATTTGAGACTATTTTCCTGAGTAGAATTTAAGAGGATTTCAAATTTGAGTCAATAAATAAAAAATGTGCTTATTTAAGTGTGATTAGATGGGGGAGAGGGTCAAGAAGGGGTACACAAAGGGCTAGGGAGCACTAAAAATCGCCAGATTTATCGAAAATTTGCTTTTTGACGATGGCACATTTGTTACCATGAAAGGTGATGTACCTTGACACATGATGCTAGTCCCTTAATATAAAATACGCTCTCTGTGTCGATTTGAGTCCGAATTTTTGGACCGACGGAGCGTCGCACAGACTCGGGCGATGGCGCGTGGATAGCCAATCAAATTAGGAACTCACGTGGGCCTTGGCCTTTTTCCAATTTTTTGCCAAAACCACCTTTTTTCCAGAAATAAACTTTTGGCAAAATTTCAAAAAGGTTTCTTTGGACTTTTTATACATTTTTGGATTCCTCACGCCGAGCTGATTCCGAATCTGTATCCACTTTTTTTTTCCGGAAATTTTTTCGACCCAAAATGACCAAAATACCATTTGACACTCGGAGGGTTGCTCGACGAATGACAGCCGGGGTCTATTTTTGACCCCCCCAAACCAAGTATATTTTGGATAGAGCAACTCTGTGGGACGACCGAAAAAATAGGACGAGACCTGTGCCGTCACCGTTCGCCCGCAATTCACCAATTACCAAAATCCTTACCACCCGTCCCACGCCCCCTCCTTTTGCTCACATGGTCAAAATAAATTTTTGGGTTCAAAATGACGAGCTGATTCCAAAAATGCCATAGAAGATTCTGGGACCAACTTGGCAAGTTATGCAACTTCCATTATTTTTACCACCAATTTTCGGTGGTATTTGCCAAATTGCCATGGACCCCGACCATACTTTTTTTGTTCGCACACCGTTACGTGCGTCTGATGAGACGAACATTTTAAAATTCAAGTCACCCTGAATTATTTCCAGCGGAAGTTATTCCCAAAATACTGACCCATTTTGGTGCAAACTTTTGTTAAGTTTATTTTACAATTTGACCGAAATTGCTTTTGCCCATACATTTCAATGCATATAAGCTTTTCAATGGACTCAATTGATTAGCCATAGTAAGCATGGTGAATGGACTTTTCATGGGGGTCTATGGGGGAAATTTTAAATTGCATGGAGACCATTGCAAATTTTTTCTTGCTATATACCATGCATGGTACCATGCAAATTTTTTTTGCTGCTACCATGCATGGTACAATTCAAATTTTTTTGCTATCAAATATAATGGTTATTTATTTTTCATTGGGGTCAATGGGGAAAAATTAATTTATTAAGTTGTAGCATTTATGTTTACAAGTGCCGCAATGTTTTCAATGTGTTTTTAAAATTTCAAAAATTTCAAAAAAATTTAAAAATTTAAAAAAATTTAAAATTCAAAAATTTAAAAATTCAAAAATTTAAAAATTCAAAAATTTTAAAAATTCAAAATTTCAAAAATAAAAAATTCTAAAATTTAAAAATTCAAAAATTTAAAATTCAAAAATTCAAAAATATAAAAATTTAAAATTTAAAAATTTAAAAATCAAAAATTTAAAAATTTCCAAATATTTTCTGAGTTAAATTTTATGAGGAATTCAAAAATTGAGTCAAAAATTAAAAAATTTGCTTTTAAAACGATATATTTTCTAATTCAGAATTGAAAATATCATGAAAAATTCTGAAAAAATTATTTGACTAAGAAAATTTTTTGCATATTTTTGTATATTTTAATAATTATTTTATCTGTTTGGACCCTAAAAAATGGGTAAAAATGCTTAGAAATATTTTTTCCAGATTTTTGAATATTTTGATGAGTATTTTAGTGTAACTGGACCTAAAAAATGTAAAAAATCATGAAATTTTGAAAAAATTACTGAGACAGAGTAGAAATTTTTAGTATTTTTAAATATCTAAATAGGCATTTAATGTAATTGGACTCTAAAAAATGGAAAATTTTGAAATATTATTGGGGCTTTGAAAAATTTAATTTCTAAATAATTTAAGGAATTTAATGTTTGGAGTTAACGAATTATAAAAATCATGAAATATTTTTCTTAATTTTATGGAATATTCTAATGATTCTTTAAATGTATTTGGAGACAAAAAAAATAGATAAAATCCAGAAAAAATTATTTTAAGAAATAACTTGAAATAGTTATCATTAAATTATCTTAGTGAGCCCTGAGAATGGCTATTCACGGGTGCTATTTGTGAAATTAATAATAAATTGCGATAAATACAATTAATTTTTTTGTTGGATCAAATTCATGCTTTCAATCCGATTAATTGTATATAAATAAATGAATGAAAAATTTAATAAAATTCGGATCTTTGGGTTAATATTAATTTTATTTAATAATTTATTTTTTAAAGAATTTAATGTTTGGAGTCTAAAATTTATAAAATCATGAGAAATTTTTTTAAGCTTATGGACTATTCTAATGCCTATTTAATGTATTTGGAGCCAAAAAAATAAATAAAAATCCGGAAAAAATTATTTTTATAGAAATATAACTGAAATAGTTATCATTAAATTATCTTAGTGAGCCCTGAGAATTGGCTATTTAATGGGGCTATTTGTGAAATTAATAATAACATTGCGACAAATACAAATTAATTTTTGTGTTGGATCAAATACATGGTATCAATGAAATTAATTGCTTTATTGTTTTTTTAATGAAAAATTTAATAAAATTCGGATCTTTGTGTAAATATTTAATTGAATTTGTTCAAATGCTTTTAAATTCATTCAAATGCCGCAATGGTTTTTTTAAGTCTTTGAAATTTAAATTATTTATATAAATTAATTTATTAATTAATTAAATATATTAAATAATAAAAAAATAAAAAAAATATTTTAATTTGAGACTATTTTCCTGAGTAGAATTAAGAGGATTTCAAAATTTGAGTCAAATAAATAAAAATGTGCTTATTAAGTGTGATAGATGGGAGGGGTCAAGAGGGGTACACAAAGGGCTAGGAGCACTAAAAATCGCCAGATTTTATCGAAAAATTGCTTTTTGACGATGGCACATTTTGTTTACCATGAAAGGATGATGTTTACCTTGACACATTGATGCTAGTCCTTAATATAAAACGCTCTCTGTGTCGATTTGAGTGTCCCGAATTTTTTGGACCGACGGAGCGTCGCACAGACTCGGGCGATGGCGCGTTGGATAGCCAATCAAAAATTAGGGGTAACACCGTTGGCCT